>PVJL010005913.1:0-100484 GCA_004026885.1 Lyroderma lyra
CACCTTCGCTCCACCCCTCTTAGCCTCAATGACCCCACCCCCAACATAGGCCACGCCCTTGGGTCACGGGGTCGACGGACGCGCGGCGGCCGTAGCAGCCCCGCCAGTCACGTGGTCACGTGACGCGCTCCAACATGGCGGCGCCGTGGGATCGCGGCGTCGCTTCCTGACGGGGCAACGCGGACGGACGCGGCCGGTGCCGGCCGGGACGCTGAGCCCGCAGGCTCTCTCACTCGCTCTTTCACGCCGTCCGCCCGCGGGGCTACTAGCCCCCGCCGGGCCGGGGCCATGCAGGAGAGCCAGACCAAGAGCATGTTCGTGTCCCGGGCCCTGGAGAAGATCCTAGCCGATAAGGAGGTGAAGCGGCCCCAGCACTCCCAGCTACGCAGGGCCTGCCAGGTGGCGCTCGGTGGGTGAGCCGCTCCGGCCCGGCCCCGCGCCGGCCTTCCCGTGTCGGCCGTTACCTCACTCCTCAGCCCGGCCTCCTGGGCTCCACCTCCCCCCGACCCCGGATCGCACCCTCCCTGCCTCCTCATTGTACCCCGGGGGAAATTGATGTCCTGGCACTTCGGGACTAACCCAAGGTCACCTAACAAGTTGGTGATAGCCAGGATTGGCTCTCCAACCTCCCAGCCCAGGGCTGTTGCCACGACTCCTTGCCGCGTTGTTTCCTGGTTCCTCCCCTCACTACCCTCAGAAGCAGTAGTCCTTGCCCTAAGTTTTTTCTTTGTCCTCATTCTGCTGGTTAGGGTTCCCCTCTGTGAGCAGGGCAGGTGATGTAGGGAAACCCCTGAGGCTTGCTTGCTTTGAAAGTGGCAGATTAGAGGGGATCTCCCATAACTCCATCAAGGAAGGAAGGAAGGTAGAGGGTTATCCTGCACCTCTCAGGTATGGGAGTGTGTAAGATATCTGACTCTGGGCGGTCCACTAAAACAGAGGGTCTGGAGGCAAAGATACTTGTCTGTTTTATTCACTTCTGGATCCCCTACACCAGCAACAGAGCCTGGCTTGCAGTAGATACTGATTGAATGGACCCACAGATTATGGAAAGAGGAAGAGAACACTAACTCACAGCTCGTAAGAACCTTAATAGTTGATTGCAACACCAACATCTAAACTTTCTTTTAGTTGCATTCAGTCAACATCTATTCATCAAATGCCCACCGTCCACCAAGCACTGTGATGGGCATTGAGGTTATGGTGGGGAATGGGACAGACAAGGTATTTGCCCTTATGGGACTTACATTCTAATAGAGAAGACAAAATGAGTAAATAAGAACATTAATGAGACATTTTTGAATACTAATAAATACTTTTCTGAAAATAAACAAGTGAGATGTGGTCATGAAGGCCTGAGGACTGCTTTTGATAGGGTGTCAAGAAAGTCTTTCTGAGGAGGTGACATATAAGCTGAGTACTGAAAAGCAAGAAGTGTCCATGTGAAGTTTTGGGAGAAGAGGGTTCTGGGCTGTGAGGATCAATACATTGGACTAGAGCTGGCTTCAAGTTCATTCACTGCCCCAGTGCCTTTGGTTTAGAATCTGTAAAAAGACCTGTTTTACTTTACAAACTGTATTCAATTTGTACAAAATGCAAATTTGGTTTTCTGTCACAGAGTTTGAGATTGCCATCACCTTTCTCCATTTGGTGTGAGGTACAATGCTGGTATGCTTGGGGCATTGGGCATGGGCTTGTGAACTTTGCATTTCTCTGGATAAAGGTCCATGGCTTTCATCAGATTCTTGGAAGGGTTAAGACTCCCTCAAGGGTCAATAGAGAGTTGGTTGTTGCTTAGATAACCTTGGAGGAATTTACTGAAATTTAGATTTGTAAAGCTCTTCTAATCAGAAAACCAATGCTACCTGTCAGATACTGTTTTATCAGCAATGCTGGATAAGCACTACAAAGCAGTTCCTTAGTTAAACAAAAGCCTGATATTTATAACTCCACTTTGAAATCTGCCTGGATTCTATCCTTTCATTATTACTTTTAAGAGTATAGTTGCAGACATTTCAAAATAATTATTTGGCAGAAAAGTTTTCATTCCTTAGAGAACTTAACACATAATTTTCACCAAATTGTATGTCACATTGTTGGAATCTACTTATACAATTGTCATATAGGATCATAAAGGGTCATAATGTTGAGAGCTTATTGGATATTTTTAAATGTCTTTGCTTAGAAGTTCAGATTTTCCAACCTAACTTGTGAATGCATATTCAGTGTTTTATTAATAGTAGTGAATTGTAAGATACAGCTTATACAGTTGAAATGAATAGCAGAATTGACATGGTGGCTCATCATTATCATCAAATTGAGTAATAGAAACTATTATATGGGAACCTATGCATAGTGTTGAGTTAAACTGGCCATCTTGTTTAAGAGAATAATCGTGTCATTGCTGTTAAATAAAAACGACAGTTTTTATTTATAAACAGTGAAAAACATATAGTATAATGCCTGGTGAGATCTCAGGGCACAGTCTTGTGTCCAGTAAAAATAGCTCAGATGAGCCTGTGTATAGGTTCAAATCTCTTGCCTTCCACTTGCAATCTTTGTGATCTTGGTCAGAATTCTACCTTTCTCATAGGATTATTATAAAGTTAGTTGGCATGTGCAAAGAACTTGGCATGTAGTACTTTGTAAAGGCTTGCTACTATTATTTATTTTTATTTCAAGCTGCGACAAATCACAGAAACTGTTAAGTTTCTTTGGCTTGATGTTCTTAGCGTACTTTGGTTCCTCCTTCAGGAATGACTTACTGCTCTATTTGGTTTGTAGAAGCAATAAATAAGAATTTAATTACACAACTAAAAGGCTGTGTTTACTGGAGCATTAACTTCCTAATAACCTCAATGAAGACAAGGGTTTTTATTCCCATGTAAAAACAATGATGATCAAGATGGAAAAGGTTTGGAATAATTTCAGGGATTCATCTGCACTAAATGCCAAATGCATAGATAGACTGCCCAATTAGGGGATTGTGTCCTTCCAGCCTTTATCTGGAGATAATCAAAAAAGCCTGTGAGAGTATTCAGCACCCCACGAAGTTTTATATCAGGCTTGTCCATCCTGCGGCCCAGGGATATGGCCCAGGAAGGCTTATCAGCTATCGTTAGTGTTAGTATAGTTTATGTGTGGCTGAGACTATCTTCCTGCTTTATATAGTATTAGAAATCTTGAACCTTTCAGCTTTCTGTTGGGGAACATAATTACATTATTAAACCTCCCTTTCATACTCTTGTTTAAGAGCTGTTTTCTCCCATGATCTCTCCTTAGCTTATATTTCTGCTCTAAAAACTATATGGAGTTTACAGACTTTACAAGATAATCTGGGTTTTTAAATTGAAAAATTTGCCTGGAAAATAACTGAATTGTTCTAACAGTACTTTTTTTTATGTGCAAGGTAAGAGATGCAGTATCTTATTTAATAATTAAACACGCATAAAGGTCTAAGTAAGGGTGAAGTGCCATATAATTACTAGCTGTCATTCTTAGTCATTATCAAGAAAATATAAAAATAATCAACTTTTTTTTTGTATAAAATTGAGTGACTTTAAAAAAATACAGTTTAATTTTTGGAGCATTTTTTAGATTCATAGAAAAATTGCATGAAAGGTACAGAGAGTTCCCATGTACTCCCTGCCCCCATACGTACATAGCCTCTCCCATTATCAGCATCCCTGACCAGCATCCATCAACAGTTATTACAGTTGATGAACCTACATTGTCATTACTGTAGTTACCCAATTGAGTAACTTTTTAGAATCACATTTATGTAATAACTATATGGTGTCTGTCATGTCCTGAGCATTTCTTATGTTCCAGGCACAGTGCCACAAGCTTTACATGCAGTTTAGTTCTTACTATTATTATCCTCATTGAGGCCCAAAGAAGTTGGCCCACAGCTCAGCCAGGAAGCAGTGGAGCAGGGGTGTGAAAACAGGCAGTCTACCTGGAGAGCCCAAGATCTTAACCATTACTGCCATGCCGTATTGCTTCTCCATATGAAAGCTGTTGTGTTGTATATAAAATACTCAATGGCATCTTTAAACAGTCATTATACTGCCATGGAGTTTTAGTGCAGTTTCAATAAGTAAACTGAATGGTTATTCAGTAAGTACTGAGACCATATTTTCTCTAGTTGAGTTTTGAGATGTATTTGAAAGCCTCTGTCGCAGCCTTTTATCCCTGCAGCTTTTCACTGCATGTGTTCTTGGTTTCCTTTAATTTAAGGACTAACGGAAGAAAGAAATGAGGGGAAAGAGCTGGGTTCCCATATGCTTCATTTGAGGGAGGTTTTTCTGATTTATGACATCGCTCCTCATCAGCAGTAAACTCCCTCTTATTAATTCTGGAGTTGTGACGTGTCATTGATATCTGTCTTTGGGTACAGCAGGCAAAGGAAAACCAAGGCGCAGGGAGCAACTTGCCCACATCTGCACAGCCAGATGGGGAAACAGCTGCAACACAGGCTCCATCCTGACATATAAATCATGAAATTCATTTTTAGATTGGCTGCTCCATCTGTTTCATATGTGGGATTTAGAGACGTGGTTCTTTGGTGACCTTAGCTTGAGCTGTCTTGGTGGCATGATGAAGGTGGAGACCAGACTGGAGTGGGTTGAAGCACGAGTGGGAGGTTAGGAAACTGACAGGGAACACATGACAACTCTTTCCCAGAGTTTTGCTGTGGTGTGGAAGGGAAGAGGAGATGTGGGTCATGGCAGTGTTTTCTTTGTTTTGTTTGGTTTTTAAAGGGAGAAAAGGATTGAATTCATTTAAATGTTGTTGGCAAGGAGCCAATTAAAGTAGTGCATTCATAAATCTTAGTTTTATATTAAATGTGCAAAAAAACCATTCAATATTTACACATCTATATGATATGTGGTAAATTGCTTTTTTCTGCTATATGATGTTGTTGTTCTTCTAATTTTGATGTGTTCAAAATAACTATTTTCACCATTAGGAAGGACTGAAGTGCAAAATTTGGAAAATATCAAAAATATCTGTAAATTGTCATAGCAAATAAAATAAGGCTTTACATTGAAATACATAATGAAATCTTTAATTTTAGCAAATTCTGGTGTTTTGGTTAGACATTTTGTTTGTGAGTGCTGTAGCTTACAAAAGTTTTGAGAAATAACAGGACTCAGGACCCTGATTGATTACTTTTTGTTGAAAAGCTTTATGATGATTCTTCGGGAGGCGGTCGTTTGTCTAGAAGCAGCATCTAAAAATTGGATTTTGATTATTAAAGCATTTTTTATAGGATTGACAGAAAGTAAATTGAGAGTTGAGTTTGAAATTTTGCGTATTGATTAGTCCTGTGAAACTGGGCTAATAATTTAGCTTCTTTGAGCCTCAGTTTCCTGAGGTGTAATACCTGTGTCACAGAATTACTGTAAAGGTTAAGTGAACTGATGCAGTAAAGTAACTGACATAGTACCTGGCATCTAACAGATGACCTACTAAAATTCAAAAATATTAGTGTTACTGTATTTAAAGGAGAAGGAACTGAATGCTTGCTCCTCTCTCTCCCCTATTCATTGTTCATGGACCTTTTTGCTAGTCTCTGACATTTCGATACTGGTAAAGCAAGTGGTTGGATGAATTTACAACTCTGTCTTGTACTTGTAAATCTCAGGGGAGACTCTGTAAGCAGCGCTGGGGAAAACAGTAAGACCATTCTTTATGGAAAAGAGCGAACTTGTGAAAAACATGTTCTTAATCAGCAAGTACATGGAGTCTCCTATATAAATAGCTCAGCACTGTATTTAGTTCTCACCATTTTCACCAGGTTTAGGGGCCTGCCAAGAAAATAATTGACTTTCTTTCCAGCAAGGTATCTTAGAAAAGAGTTTTATGTTTGTTAATTCAGTCTTGGAGTCTTCCTGTAAGAAGCTGTGAAGGAAAGAAAGCTGGTCCTGCAAGGGGGTGGAGGGTGAACAAAAGGATGAGGGAAAACTTCCCTGAGGACGTCTTGAGATCTCAATGAGAAATAAGTATTAAATAGCTTGGGGTGAGAGGCATTTTGGCAGCATAAGGGAATAGCATGTACGAAGGCCCTGTGGCAGTGAGGAATACAGCTGTGAAGGAAACTAAAAGGTGCAACTGCATGTGAATTTATAATTATCTCAGAACAAAACAAATTTTTTTCAGTTGAAAAAATGCCAGGGGAAGAGCGTTCGGGGATAAGTTGGAAGAGGGAGGTCAGGACCCCACAATGTAAGACCTTGGAGGTCATGGTGAGGGGTTTGTCTTTTAGACCAAAAGCAGTGGTAATAGGATGACCAGGTTTGTATTTTGGAAAGATCCCTCAATCTTGCCGTCATTCAGATGAGAGTTGTTGGTGACGATAGTGATAGAACAAAATAATGGATTTCCCACTGGTTTAGAAGGTAAAACTAACAAAACCTGGTGATAGATTGGATAATAATATGAGAAAGAGGATTGATAAGGCTGTTAAGTTTCTGACTCACCCAGTTGGATGGATGTTGGTGCCGTTCTTTAAGATGGGAGTGTGAAAAGACCATCTGGGGAGGGGATTGATCTGAGTTGGGACTTGGATGTGTTGAATATCACCGGCCTTTGAGCATCCAGTTGGACAGGTGAGTAGGAAGGGGATAGAGATATGAGCCTGATATTCGTAACAGGACTGGGCTGGAAATGGAGACTGGGGAGCCATCAGAGTGTAGGTGAGGATGGGATGGCCTGGAGAGAGAGTATACAGAGAAGGGAAGTCAGGGGAGCCTAGGCCTGAGCCTGAGGAACCCCCAGGCTGCTCAGGAGGGGCAGAGGAGGCTGAGTCTGCAAAAGAAATGGAGAAGAGATGGGTCAGCAAGAGTCAGAGGGCCACAAGGACAATGTGTGTTTATGAAAGCATAAGTAAAGAGAATTTCAAGGAGGATGAGGTCAGTAAGGTCAGATGCCACCAGGAGGTCAAGTCAGATAGAGACTGGAAAAACATCCATCAGATTGAGAGACCTGTGGGTCATTGTGACCTTAGTTTGGTGGTGCAGTGAAGGTGAGTGGGTTAAAGCATAATTGGGAAGTAGGGAACAGTGAGTACAGACAACTCTTTCCCAGAGTTGGGCTGTGGTGTGAAGAGGAGGAAGAGATGTGGATCATAGAAGTCTTATTGTTTGGGGTTATTTATTTATTTAAAGGTAGAAGAGACTTGTACTTGTTTCAGTGTCATTGGGAAGGGAGGCATTTGAGGGAGAGGTTAAATAATGCAGGAAAGAGAAAGGACAGTTTATTCAACAAATATTCAGTGCCTACTCTGTGCCTAGGAATTCCTAGGTGCTGGGAATTCCGTGAAGAGAACAGAGGGAAGTCTCTTGTTATAGAGTTTACATTCTACTGAGGAAGACAGATAATAAATGAACTGATACATAATAAATAGTGTGAAGAAAGTTGAAAAAAAATAAGTCAGAGTAAAGTGGAAAAACAAAGCAGATAAGGAGATAACAGAGTGATGAGGGGTAGGGATGACAGTTTTAGGTGGTGAGGGAAGGACTCTGAAGAGGTGACATTTGAACAGTGATCTGAAGGAAGTGAGGGAGGACCATGTGGATATCTGGGGGAGGGAGGGCATTCCAGGCAGCGAGAAAAGCAAGTGTAAAGGCTGTGAAACAGGACCACACAGCAAGTAGGCTGGAGGCAGGTGGTAGAAGGTGAGATCAGAGGGATAGCAGAGGGCCAGATTTTATAAAGGCTTGGAGGCCAACGTCAAGATTTCGGAGTTTGCTCCGAGTGAAATGAGAAGCCAATAGAGTTTTGAGCAAAGGAGCAGATATACTCTGATCTGTATTATAAGGAATTTGTGGATAATTGGTTTTGAGTGGGTGGAATCTGATTTACATTTTAAGGTAACCTCTCTGGCTGCTCTATGGAGAAACATGTGGGGTGGAGGGAGGGCAAGAACTGGAGGAGTGAGACCAGTCAAGCATGGGGTATGGTGGTCCAAGTGGGAGCTGGTGGTGGTGGCCTGGTGAGAAGCAATGGGATATTAGATGGTATGGAAAGTATGAAGTTCTTGTGAAGGCAGGTAGGGATGGGTGATGACAGAGCTGGAGGAATTGGGCACCGTCTTCTAGCCGGGGGTGGGATGGGAGTGGGGGAAGGTGGGTACAGAAGTGCGTCAGTTTGTAGGTTTGCTAACAGGAAGTTGAGGGAGTCTCCTTGAGGCAGCTTCTAATTTCCCTGTGAAGTAGGTGGCCGCTTCATCGGTGGTGAATAAAGAGGAATCGTGATGATTAGGAGAGAGAGAGATGGGCTATTTGAGGACAGCAGAAAAACACACAGTAGTCATTGTGGAGTGTTGCAAAGTTGAGCTTAAGTGGCAATATTTAGGGTTCCTTTTGTGGCTGGTGATTATGGCTTTATAGACCTACCAACTTGACCTGGCATCAGAGGTCTGGTTGTTAGGTGGAGACAGGTCAAAGGGAGATGGTAGTATAATCTAAATTTGGGATTTTGCCAAAAGTTAAGAAAAAGGTCAGAGAGAGTCAAGGCTGTTGGGTGCCTATAATTCAGGTAACAATCCTGCTAAAGGGAGCTGTCCTGGAAAGTGGAGAAAAGGGAAAGGTGATATATTAGGCTTGTCAAAGTCTGACAGGTCAGAGAGGCCCTGCTGGGAGCAGCTGAATGGATCAGCTGGAAGGAAAGGAGGATATGGGCAGAGAGCAAGGAGAAGCTGAAGTGCCATAGTTCACATGGGACAAGATTTATGGTGTGACCAGCCACATCATGCTGGACTGGAGTAAAGGAGGAGGTCATTGGAGCAGGAGTTGAAGGAATTGAAAGCAGCATAGTAGAGAGGGGTGTGGCAGGTCAGATGTGTGAGGAGAGGTGAAGGTTTGAAGGGACCTCGTGGGACTTTGTGGGAGCTGAGCAGTGATGGCATTATGGAGACTGGTGATGCCCATTGTTGGACTCAGCTTGATAGTGGAACAGAGAAGGTGACCTGGTGCCAAAGGCACTGATGAATGGGGAGTTGTGACCTGAGAGGTTCATGGATGGAGGCGATGCCCAGGAAGGATTTCCCAGGAAGACTGTATGGCTTTTCACCTGAAGCCGCCTCACCCCGCTCAGGCCGCCTCCTTTCCTGCCTGCTCATTTATTGCTGCTAATTGCCCTGTTGGCAGTTGGGAATGCAGTGCCTGGTAAGACACGGAGCAGTAAACTGGAACAGGTGTCCCCACCATATGGTCCCTTCCTTCACCCGTCCTCCTCCTCCTTCTGGAGTGCCTGCGCTGGACCAGCCAGCCTGGGCATGAATCCTGACTCCAGAGGAGCACTTCCTGGCTGTGACTATGGGCAGGTGACTTCACCTCTCTCTGCTCAATTCCTCACCTGTATAACGTTGTGGATAAGAATGCTCTTGCCTCCATGGGGTGTGGTGAGGACTGAATGAGCCCCTACCCCTAGTGGATGTCAACTATTTTGATGAGGATTTGGGATCCACTCATTTTCTTTTCTTCCTTGGCTTTACTTGGTTCCCGCAGTGACACTAGAGATTTTGCACTGTTGCTGACTCCTCTTTTAAGATAAAAGCAGGAGAGCTGATATTGGCCACCTGCTGGGTGCCACACTCTGCCTTGTCAAGAGAATTACCTGCACCCAGCTGCCTAGTCAGAGTCTCTGGAGCACATGAGGTTGCCTTTTCTCATGCTTAGTTTTTAGCGTTTTAGCGTAAGAAACCAGATTCAGGGAGGTTTAATAGCCCACCTGACATCATTCACCTAGTAGGTGTCCATGTCAGGACTTGAACCTAGTTCTGCAATCCCAGTTCTTTTCTTTCCACCACTCCAGACTGTGTCAAACTGTCTGCCACACACCTTTTCCCTGTTCCTTTTTCTGCCTCTTTTTAATGGGGAAAAAAATGTGTTATCCATATACATCCAGAATCTAACTGTTAGATTGGACCACATGAAACCACTAATATTTGACCATAAAAATGGCACTTTTAGTGGTTCAGACAGGTACTTCTCTCTACCCTCACAGCCTCCACCCTGGTCCAAGCCCCCCATTACTGCTTCTGGGATTATTAACAGTAGCTTCTTGATTGACTTTCCTGCTTCTGTTGTGGCCATCCTCCTCTTTATCCTCAAAACAGCAACCAGAGTGATCTGTGAAAACAGAGGTCCTCTCAGGCCACACCCCCTTCCCACCCAGGGCTTCCCATAACCTGGACCTCTGCTGTGGTGAGTGGAGAGGATTTGTCATATTTTTTTCTTTAACAGAAAGTGGTTTAGAGAGCAACAAATCCTGATTCTTGTGGGAATACTTAAGTATAAATTAATAAAACTAAAGAAAATCTGTGAACATAGGATTTGCAGCCATGGCAGCTTCTTGGCCTTGTGCAGTAGCTGTCCGAGAGTCTTTCCTGCTCCGGGTGCACGGCCCTGCTGCTCATTCGTTGCTGCTGCACGTCACTCTGGCCCTTGTTCATTCTAATTGGAAAACTCAGTGTACCTTCACTATAGTCCTGCTGCAGCTGGCCAGGAAGGAGCCTGGGAGATTCCATCTCCCCCAGGCCAGATGGGACTCATGGACTAGTACAAACACCAGTGCTTTGTGGCATTCACAGTTGGTTTTAGTGATAGCAAAACCAGCATTTTTATTGTTCTGCATGTATAGATTTACAGAGTAATTCTACATGCTTATTTGAGAGTCAGGGTACCCAGGAGGTTATGAACATGGTTCTGGAGCCCAATTTTCTGGGTTTAGGTCCCCACTCTACCGTTTACTATCTTGTAACCTCTCTGGGTCTTGTTTTTCATCTGTAAAATGTAGTGGAGCTTGGCCTTGAACCCTGGCTCTCTGACTCATTAGTTGCTCTTTGCTCTTTGGCCAAGCAACATCTGGCTTATACAAAACTTGGATGTTTTGTCCTCATCCTGCTGGTCATAGTCCTTAAAAGCCACTTTTATTTTCTGCAGTTACTTTTTTATAGCCAGTGAACTACTTTCTCCTGGATTCTTCCTGATTCCTTAAACTTAAAGCAAAGATTGCAAACTGGTAGCCCCAGAGTCAGGGAAGGCTGCAAACCAGTTTCATTTGAGCCATAATATTTTTTTAAATAGTTGAAGTTACTTTGAATTGTCATCAGAGCGTTCACTTTAAAATCCAGATTTTGACCTCTGGAAAAATTAGAACAGCTGGCACCTCTAGGCTTAGGCTGGGGCTGAGGTCCTGCTGTGCCCTTTGCTCTGTTGGGTAAAGAAGGGGTCCCGGACCCCTGTCCTTAATGTCTTCCAGTTACCCGTGTCTCCCCTTGAGTTTCTCTGCCTGGCTCCCATAGACCTTTGAGTGTATAACCCCTCACTTGACTTTATTACCCTGGCTGCCCCAGTGAGTAAGTAGTGGTCCTGGTGATTGGTTCACAGATGGTGGTTGGCACCAGTGGCATTCCAGAGCAGATTATTTTAAAGCTTAGAGGCCAGCACTGACTCTAACAAAAGCCTGATTGTTTCAGATACATTTACCATCTAAACTTAACTCTAACAAGGTAACCATAATTGGAAGGAAACCTTACATTTGAGTTTGGACAGCAGTGCCCCTCTGGCATGTCACACAGTGATAGACGAGAGCCTTGACATTATAGGTATAGGTTTTTGCAAGTTGAAAGCTTGACTACCAGCCTCATGGGCTGGATTTCCTGGGCCACTCGCATAGCCTGAGGCTTCAGCTAGAGAAAGCCAGAGCTACTTCCTGAGTGGGTTCTTGTCCATGAAAGGCAGGAACCATGCCACAGAGCTCTCTTTAACAAACCATGTGTCACAGGCTTCATGGTCCATGAGCACAATGCTTGATATTAGTCATCTGGATGTTTCTCTCCTGTTTTCTGTATATAGTAAGAAGACATTGAAAGACTGGCTTGAAGGTTAGAATTTGCCACCTCTGGTGAGTCCAAGTATTCAGTTTTCACGTCTTTAAAGTTAGGTCTAGAATAGAGTTGTCCCAGAAAAGGAAATTCGTAACTTCCAGATCTGTGTTCTGGGGTTGCTAGGATAACTAATGCCATATCCAAACCACTGGCTCTCAAGAGGTGGTATAAAGAAGGCTGGTTTTAGAGAACAGACTGTTTGTTGCCAGAGGGAAAGGGGGCTGGGGAGCTGGATGAAAAAGGTGAAGGAGTTAAAAAATACAGATTGGTAGTTGCAGAATAGTCACAAGGATATAAAATGCAGCATAGAGAATATAGTCAGAAATATTGCAACAACTATGTCTAGTACCGGGTGGGTACTAGACTAATAGGGGGATCGCTGCATAAAGGATATAAAGGTCTAACCACTGTGTTATACACCTGAAACTACTATAAAATAATATTGAATTACAGTTGACATAACTGAAAAGAAATTTTTTTTTAAAGGCTGGTTTTTGGAGATTATCTGAATGTATAGCATTCAGCGTATACCTGCTTCACTGGCCTGATTTGGTAATGCATTGAACCTAACATATAGGAATGCATTTGACTGAGTGGGTTGGGGGAATTCTGCATATTAGATAAGAGTCCTCTTGCTTTGATGGTATAAAACCTGTTCTGGGAATAAGACTATCTCTTTGGAATTGTGGTTTCTGAATAAAGACACTATTTCTATAACCTTAACTGCATAGTTGTTGTAACCCCCATGGTAAAGATTTTAAAGTTAATTTCAATTCATAAAAATTATACATGCCTTAGCATAACAATATGAATGTTCTTAATGTCTCTGAACTGTGTACACTTAAAAATAGTTAAGAAGGTAAATTTTACCTTATGTGTATTTACCACAATTTTAAAAAAAGCTTTTGCTATTTAAAAAAAAGAGAGTAGATATGATTGTCATAGAAAATGTAGAAAACAAGAAAGAAATAAATTATCCCACTAGTTGGACAATTTTCAGTAATTTATTATACTTGTTTCCAATTTTCTATGCATATATTTGTAGTTGAGATGTTATTGTATTGCCATGCTATTGTGGTTAACTGTCATTAACATACATTTTGCAGAATAGGGGAGTAGCTAGAATGTGGAGTTTGGAGCCAAAATGCTTGGATTCCAATTCTGGTTCCCCAGTTCCTGATAGATGATAGGAGACAAGTTACCTAACCCCACTGTGCCTTGATTTCCTCATCTAAGTCAGTGATTCTCAACGGGGCAGTTTTGTCCCAGGGGACACTTGGCGATGTCTGGAGAGATTTTGTTTTTCAAGACTGCAAGGGTTGTTGCTGGCATCAAATGGGTACAGGCCAGAAATGCTGCTAAATATCCTGCAGTTCACAGGACAACCCCATAATGAATTATCTGTCCCCAAATGTCAGTAGCACCAAGGTTGAGAAATTCTACTCTGAATCAGATGAAGATAATAGTACCTACCTCATGGGATTGTCATGAGGTCTAAGTAAGTTAAAACATGTCAGTACTTAGAGCAGTGCCTAACACATAGTAACTGCCAGGTGTTAGCTATTATAATTTTTTATCACTTTGTATCAACATTTGTGTACTTTAAAATCTCATAAACATTATTTTTAATAGGTTGAGTATCTTTTAGTAAAGTTTCTTTTATATAAATATTGCATACTTATAACAATCCTGTTTTTCTTTCTCACCAGATGAAATTAAAGCAGAAATAGAGAAGCAGAGGTAAGCTGGGATACTTTCTCCTTGCTGAAATACGGTATTAAGGGATTAGCTAGTGACCATGGAACCTCTTTCTCTGCATGTTTTCTCATATTTCTGGTCCTCAGGTAGCACACACTTTCCTAACCCAGTGCTGGGCACATTGCAGAATTCTGTATGCGTTTGAACTAATGCTAGGTTAACAGGTGACTGGCTCAGTAACTGTGTATTTGGAGGAAAGGGTGAGGAAGATCAAGTCAGTGCTTGTACCTTTTCTTGACAGGAGAGGCAAAACCCTTGTCTCTTGTTTGTCATGCTTTTTTAAGCAGGCAGACAGCTTACCCTGTAAGGGGCTGCTCCTCATCTTCATAGTAATGAAGCCAGTTAGTCACATTTCAGAAATAGAGCTCTGATGTGGCTTATGCCAAGATTCAGTCCAACTCTCTGATCAGAGACATTGCTGACTGTGTATGGCACTTTGGTAACTTGTCCTAATGCATATGTTAACTTTTAAGTTGTGTAACCCCGCAGATACAGTTTGCAGTCACTTTTAATTAAACCCTTGCAAGTGGGATGGGAAGTTAGAAAGAGGTGTAGGAAAAGCAAACTTTGTTTTTTCATTTCCTCTCTCTGGTCCTCTCCTGCTTTTTCCTCAGGCTTGGTGCTGCTGCACCACCAAAGGCAAACTTCATTGAAGCTGACAAGTATTTTCTTCCTTTTGAGCTAGCTTGCCAGTCCAAGTCCCCACGGGTGGTCAGCACGTCCCTCGACTGCTTGCAGGTACCATGTGTAAACTTAATGGTGTAAAGGGGGATCTCTGCAAGCCACACATCATCTTTCCATAGGAGCTATGCTGGTGACCCCCCTGCTACTCAGAATGCTGTCTCGGGTGACAGAAAAAGGAGCATGCCACTGCTTTGCAGAGGTCTCATGAGGGTGAGAAGACAGAGGGGTTGACCTCCTTGGCTAAAAAAATGAATTTATTTCTCTAGAAATAGTTTGTTGATGTCTCTTATGTATGTTTTTCTAAATGAAACCTTTAGCATTAATTGGAGTATTTCCTACACATAGACAATAAGGTATTTTTACTTAGCCTCTTTCTTGATGGCATTAAAATTCATAAAATCTAGTAGGAAAATGGATATAATCAAATCTCATTATTTGTAATAATATTTTATAAAGCTGCTGCAAACACTGATTTAACGAATTCCTGAACCATTGTCCCTAGAGGAAATATAGGAGTAGGTTCCCTTGAGTCTCTGGTCTCAACATGTTCATTAGCTGATCAATATGTAACTGTTCTTTTTGTGTTTCTGTTTAGAGACACCTTATTTAATATATATTATTGATTCATTAGCATTGAACTCACAGTCAGCAGCACTATAACACATGCCTGCTCAAAACTTATCTAACACATACTCCATTAAGCACATCACTGCCTTTTTGATCTTAGGAACACTAGATAGCACTTTAGCACTATGCTTAGGGGCTATTATTTTAAATGGCAAAATCACTACCAAAAAGGGCAAAAATGCAAAACACACAGCAGTAAAGAGACCACAAAAAGGCACTGCTTGAGAACTGAAACAAGAAGGCACAGTATCTCCTTGTTTGACCTCAGCTGGGAACTTGTGCATCAAATGATTCAAAATTTTCACTGCTCTGCACATGTCTGCAATGACTGCAAAAGCACCACAGTATTGATTTTGGGCTTACAAATAAATTTTAGTGAGTGAGCACATTTGCGAATAATGAGGAGTGACTATGTTTAGACCACCAGTAGTAACCTTGTTATAAATTACCTTTTACTGATGAAGCAGGGGTAGAAAAGTTAAGGTGACTTGTTCAATGAAACACAGATAGTAAAAGACAGAAGCAGAACTACAACTTGAATTTCTTAATTCCTGGTCCAATATTCCTGTATTATTTTTTCTTAAAATACACTCCTGAGGTTTATGGTTATCTCAAAGAACCCCAGTGAGCAGCCTATGTCAATGATAGATTTTTAAAAATTGATTGAAGAGATCCACAATTTACCAGTACTTTCTAGAACAGGAATAGTGAATAGGTTCTGTATTATGATTGCTTAAAATCTGTGTTGAAAAGATGTACAAAGTCTCATCAAATCTTGAGATTGATTAGTTATGTCTGCTGAGTCACAGGACTGCCAAGTGGCGGTGGGCATGCCACATTGTTGGCATCTCTATTATTCACTCTAATAATCTTTGTTGATATGTTTATACTTCAAAATTGATGACCGTTTCTTCACAGAAGCAACTCTTCAAAGAAAAGTCATTTTCTCATTCAGTATAATTCTGTACAGATTGTCCTGTGTGAAACATATAATGAACCGAGAATTCTTAAATGGCAGGCCCAAGCCCTGCTTCTATCCTAAAATGTTTGTTGCTGTGGAACATTTTCTGAGAAAATTGGGCAAACATTTAATTTTAGTTGTTTTCTCCTTGTGTTAAGGTTTAGTTTTGAAGCTGGTGCTGATAGTTACCATTATTGATATACTAAGAACGATGGCTGACATGTATTGAGCACTCAGCCTATACTGGACCCTGTGCTAACTGTGCTAATTGCTGTATCCACATGATTGAGTTAAATCTTCCCAACAACCCTCATCCTCATTTCAGAATCAAGAAAACTGAGGCTTAGAGAATAAAGTGAACAGCCCCACCAAGTTCCCCTGGTCAGGAAGTAGTGGAATTGCGTGGGTATCTTAAGACTTCCTTATCCCATGTTTGTGTTCTTAAACTATAGCCATGAGCCAAATCTGACCTGCCACCAGCTTTTGTAAATAAAGTTTTATTGGAACACAGCTGTCTTAATGTGCTTGGGCTGGTATAACAAATAGTACAGTGGCTTAAACAAGAGACAATTATTTCCCACAGTTCTGGAGGCTGGCGAGTCCTGAGATTAAGGTACCAGCTGATTCAGTTCCTGGTGAGAGCTCTTTTCCTGGTTTGTAGATGGCTAAATTTTCACCGTGTCCTCACATGGTGGAGAGAGCACACTAGCTCTCGGGTATTTCTTCTGATATCCATCCTGAGTATCCCATCCTTGGGACCCCATCTAAACTGATCACCTCCCAAAGGCCTCACCTAATACCATCACATTGGGGTTAGGGTTTCAACATAGGAATTGGGAGAGGAACATTCACTCCATAGCAACAGCCATACTCGTTCGTTTATGTATTATCTGTGACTGCCCTCTCGCTACTGTAGCTGAGCGAGTAGGTGGAACAGAGACCATATGACCTGCAAAACTAAATATTTAGTATGTGGTTCTTTGCAGAAGAAGATTGCCAACCCCTACTCTTACCCTGTAGTTCTTACTGCTTTGATTTAAAGTATGCTGTTTTCTTAGAAATAGTCTGTTTCTAAAACTCTGTGTATGTGTATGATTTCTAATGGAAACACTGATGTCCTGCTTTCACTTGAGTTGTAAATTTAAGAATGTAGTACCTGTCTTGAGGTTTATGACATATGATTAGCTCTTTTTTTGGACTGGAAGTTCTCTGTAATTTAGTAGGTAGACTAGAATTTCTTGGGTTAGTATACAAAATGTAAAATGTGTCATCTTTTTTATGACATAGAAAGTGGCTGGGTGCTCTCTAGAGTACTAAATGAAAATTTCATTTCCTCTTTGTGGTTGTCCTTGCAAAGCCTGTTTGACTGGCTTTTCCTGGTGTGGGTGAGGTAACTTCTGTCTTGGAAAGGGAAGGCCAGCATCTGGGGTAAAGGTTGCTTTGGCAGGGTTGGAGCCAGCTATAGACACATGCACATTCTGCCCTGGACATCTAAAGGCATCTTCTTTGAGCTTGGAGAGATGATGGGAGGGGGAAAGTGCTTCCGGGTTTGTGTGAGGACGGTTAGCTCAGAGCTCCCTCTGCCCCTGGCAGTCTTCCCCTTTGCTCACTTCTACCAAATGATAAAGATCCTCTGTATTCCTTTCCTTGAGCACCTGGCCTGTCACAAAGCCACGGGGAAGGAGCATTAGGGTTCAGTCTTGTATGAACTATTGAGTGAGCTCCAAGCTTCTTTGGGCACATATCAATAACAAAATGTTTTTAAGAATATCCTCCCAACATATTCATATTTCTTCAATTGTGAGATTATATTTAAGTACTAGTGTTAAATTACATATATTATAAAACATATAAAAACAGAACTTTTAAAAGGATATGATTAAAAAATGGATAGAAATTGAGTTCTAGTATTTTCTTTTTACACCTAGTGAAGGCTGTAGGAAACCACCGGTCTAAGCTGTCCTCTTCATACCGCAAGCATTGTCTTTTAACAATTAGTTAGTTAGTTCTAGAAAACTTCAAATTTTTAATGCACATTTAAAAATCCATTTATAATTACATAAGTTGTACATGACTACATTTTGTTGCAGATTTTTTAAGAACTTTACAGATAAGACTGAAGCTTTTTTGACTATTGGCCCTAAACCCAGTTGCCTCTTTAGGTGTGTAATTTTCTTTGTTTTTAAATTTTTTTTACGTAAGCGGTATCACTTGTACAAATTTTTCTGCAGCTTTTTATATTCAGCAGTGTCTTTTTGAGATCTATCTATATTTCTACAGGCAAATATAAGACATTGCTTTTGAATGTCCCATGTATTAATGCCAGTATTTTATTTATCCCTTTTCCTGTAGAAGGGCATTAACAAACATCCCTGTTCATGCAGCCTCCTTGGACACAAGTATCAGTGAGCCCAAAGGCCTCCTTCCTCTATCTCACTTCTCATCCCCTCACTGCACCATCAAGGAATAAGGTGGAACTTCTACTCTCCATCTCTGTCACCTTACCACTGCCAAAGTCTAAGCCACCAGTATCTCCCTCCTGGACAGCTGAGGTGGCCTCCCTGGTCCCCTGCTTCCACTCCTGTTGACCTCCAGCCTATTCTCCACACAGGAACCAGGGGAAGCCTTTAGAAATGTATCACGTCATGCTAATCCTTTGCTTAAACCTGCTAGTAGGTTCCTACCTCACTCACTATGCAAAGCACTTTCCCCAAGGGAGCTTGCCATGGCTCATGTTGTGGACCTCAGTTAAGTGTCCAGGCTTTTTTCTATGCATTTACAAAAATACTTATATACACACACACACACACACACACAAATTTTATCTTTCAAAAATGAAATAATGCTGTGCATTATTGCTGCAACTTGCAACAGGTCAGCAACAAACATCCGTGGAATTCAACTCAAAGAAATTCTTTACATTCCAGAATCACTTTGTACTTTGGAAGATACCATCCTTCCTCATTTCCTCAAAATCTTCCATGGAATCATAATTTCTATGGAAATCTGCATATGCAACTCCAGGGATACAATGAATGCTCTAATATAAAATCACAGATACTTGGCCAGAAGGCCATGTATGGGGGTTTCATCAAAGCACTGGAATTCATGATAGTTATATTCTCCTCAATACCAACGCCCTTCCTGATTGGGCCTGTTTTTCAGCATTCATATTTTAGGAGTTCATAGACCATCCCACTCATAACCCAATGCTCAAAACGGACTTGAGTTCATTAGGGGTAAGGAGTAAGCAGTGTCAAAAACCAGAGCTCACTTACCAGATAGCCAGCGCCGCCCTCTAGGAAGCCTGCATGGGCAGCAGCAGTGGGAGGGGATTGAGGCAAAGGCCTTCTTGACTTGTTCTCGTTCATTCCCTACTCCTACCCCACCCCTGTCTAGAGATCTCTGCTCATTCAGTCACTTGATCCAACAGTATCATATTTCTACCCTCAGCCACTCTCCCTTACTCTTGTTTTCCTTCCTGCTTACTGAATGGCGGTGCTTTCATAGCTAATGATAGGGAACAGCCATTGAGAAACTGTGTCAGGCCTCTACATGATGGCAGCACTGTAGATAACCTCAGGTGCTTGTGTCACTTTGTGTGGGTAGAGGCAAAAATGTGACAAGCCAGAAACCAAAAAGGATAAGAGACAGAATAGCATTTTTAAGCGTCTTTACTAAGTCCCTGGGAGCAGAGGATGCCTTAGAATTCATATATCCCCGAGGGCTTGTGTCAGATGAGTGGTTCCTTTATCTGGTCAACCGTCAAAATAACCTGGATAGCATGGAGAAAAAAACACTGATTCCTGGGCTGCACCCCAGAAGTTCTGGTTCAGTAGGTCTGGGTTGGGGTCCGAGAATTTGTATTTTTAATGAGTTCCCTCAAGTAATTCTGAATCTCAGCCAGGATTGAAAATCATCCTGCCTCCTGACCTTGGAGTTCCCTTACAGCTCTCTGATTCTCCAAGGTGAAATCCAGGTCATCAGTGAGGTGGCACAGCCCCTGTCCAAACCAATCTGTCACTTGATTGTGAGGGTATGGCCCAAGGAGCCACTCATCTCTTCAGCCACATGGGTGACATGCACTGTTTGATAACATAGGTGTGGAATTCAGTTAGTGTTTTTACTTTAATTTTTCTAATAGAAAATATACTGATATGATTCAACATTCAGAAAGAATGAAAGAGGATACTATCAAGTGTCTTAAGCCCACTCCTGCCTACAGCTGTTTTGTTCCTTCTCAAGCAAAATATGTTATAGTTTCTTATGTATATTTCCATTTAAAGAAAAGTATACATATGGTTTTTTTAACTTGAGACATAATTCACATGTATATGATTCACCTATGTAAAGTGTACAATTCAGGGATTTTTGTATATTGGCAGAGTTGTGCCACCATCACCACAATCTAAAATTAGACCATCTTAATCATCTCAGAAATAAAGCCCGTGCTCATCAGCAGTCATTCCTTAATTCCCTCTAACCCCCCAGCCCTAGGCAACTACTGACTACATTCCCACTCTATTATGTATTAGAAAATCCCTCAGTTTTAAACACAAGTGGTTGTGTACTGGGGACTGATCTACACCGTGCCTCTTCTGTCAGACTCTCTTTGCCCGTCATGGGGCTCTTCTGCCATCTGGAACCAGAACCAACGCTGTAGTCTCAGAATGGCTGTGCCTACCATGCCCCTGGAGAGCGGAGGGATCTGTGGAAACCGGACGTTAAAGGCCATGTTTGTCATTTGCTGCAGTGGGCGGCCTCGGTCCGTGCCAAGCAGAATTTCTCATCTCTGTTCTTTCTGTGTTTAGAAACTCATTGCATATGGGCACATCACCGGCAATGCCCTGGACAGTGGAGCTCCTGGAAAGCGGCTGATTGACAGGATTGTTGAAACCATTTGCAGTTGTTTTCAGGGCCCTCAGACTGATGAAGGAGTTCAGTTACAAATAATTAAGGTACTTCTGTTTGTTTGCCCGATCTGGATTTTAAATTAGAAACTGGTCCCCGTTGGGAATTTGGATTTCTGACTTACCATGTGTTAGTTGTCTCAGTGGTGCTGAGCTGGAACAGAAAAATGTAAGCATCACTTAGATCTTTTGTAAAGTGTCAGAATTCATTAGCATGGACTGAGACAAGAAGAGTGGAACCAGGTGTGTTTTCAGAGTAAACAGTTCCACTAATAACAATGTAAATTGCTTGTGAGTTAAATCAGCGTGAAGTCCTCTGGTCTTTCCCCTTGAAAGTCTGGATTCCCAGCCTGCCATTTCTCAGCAGGTTCCAGTTGATACTCTTATCATCATTTTGCCCTTGTCTTCTTGTCCTTCCATTCCATTTCCCTGTTCATTTCTGCTGCCAGGAATGGCTTGACACAGGGCTTGTTGAAGAATAGGATCAGGATGCGTGTAGCCAACACGCCGCATCTTAAGTCCTGAATGTATTAGGTTCAGGAGGAGTGGCTCCATGTTAGCCGCAAGGCTCCCTTGGAAACCCACCAGGGAACTGGGAAACTGACCCCCCCATCAAAACATGGGTAGTCTGTGATTAACACAGGTGAGATCAAGCTGGAGCATTTTCCTTCCTGAGAGGAGTATCTATATTTTTGGCTGTTTAAAAAGTAATGTGTTAGAAAGCCCCCTTTGACACACTGCAGTTACTTTAGATAATTTGGATTTTATGGAGTTAATAATTATTTTTCAACTCAGAGCAATAGTGAGTCATCTCTTGATGCTAATCATCCAGTTTAGTTTGCAAAGCCACCTTCTTAAAATTTATCCAACCAAATCAAACAAAACAAAGTCAAATCCTGCAGAAAAAATTTGGCTGTGGGAGGATGAGAGAGAGGTAAGTGTTTATGAAGGTGAAGGTTTCTGATACTTGTTTTAGGCTCTTCTGACGGCGGTGACATCCCCACACATTGAAATTCATGAGGGCACTATTCTACAGACGGTTAGGACATGTTACAATATCTATTTGGCCAGCAAAAATCTCATCAATCAAACCACTGCCAAGGCCACCCTTACTCAGATGCTGAACGTCATTTTCACCCGCATGGAAAACCAGATGGTGAGTGGTAGCAGCCATCAGCTGCTGGGGGCAGGGCATCACCCTCTGCTGTGAACTCTTTCCCATGTGGTCTCGGTGCCTGGTGAAGATTCACTAGCATTTTAAAGTGTTTCTCTCCTTCTGAATTCTCTACACTCTGTTTTTTGTTCTTGCTTTAGAAAGCAGAGAGATCATTTAGCATGGGTTTTGAAATTTGCATGTAGAATTTGCTTTGAGTTTGTCAAAGGCATTCACTCCCTTTTAAAAATTTTATCCTTGTGTTTGGAAATTTTTTAAGTAACAGACTGGCATATTTTCTCTTCTTTATCAAAATTATGGGACCATTTAGGTTGAATCCCTTTTTTGTTGCCTTCTAGTTACAGGAGGCCAGAGAATTGGAAAAACCAGTCCAGTCAAAACCCCAGTCTCCTGTGATCCAAACTGCAGCAGGGTCCCCAAAGTTCAGTCGTTTGAAGCAGAGCCAGGCACAAAGCAAACCAACAACTCCTGAAAAGACAGAGTTAACCAATGGCGAACTTGCCAAGGGTGGTTCTGGGAAAGTAAGCTCAGAGAACGGAGACGTGCCCAGAGAAAGAGGCTCATCACTATCAGGTATGCCACACCCACCCTTCTACCCCACCCCCATGCTGTCCCTGTTCAGGTGTGAGAGGAAATCTGTGTCTGAAGGACAGTAAAGGAGCCTGGTGACGTCCACAGGAAACCGGATTGTAGCTCACTTAGTTCTAGTTCTTCCCCATGACTCCCCCTTTGCTTTTCTCTTATGGAACAGACCAGCAAGGCCTGGTGTCTAATGCCCCCTGGTCCACTGTGTAGTTTTCTCTACATAGTTCCTGGAGTGCACCTAGGTGCTGCTGCTTAATGTCAGGTTCAGTGCATTCGGTTTAATTTAGACCACTTATGTCCCGGTAGTTAATTGTTTGGGTGGTTAGTCATTCACTGTCTGTCTTATCCTCCCAGAAGATGACAAGGACCTCCTCATCTGTCATGTGTACAAACAGGATCTCCATGCCTTGGCCGGTGGGTGGATACACAGATAGACATATAGACTGATAGCTTTGTTTTCTCATTCTGTGACCAAGAGCATCACTTGTTTTTGTTAGCTTTTTTAAATGAAAGAGAAATTCCCCACCTGACTATAGTCTTAAAATAATTAAAATTTTAGGCATGAAATTTTGGATTGGGTTGTCATAAGATTATTTCTGAATGTTTGCATCTCTCCCTAGGCTATATAAACCAGATTCAAAATTTGTATTTTTTTCAGGAATGTACCTTCCCAAGTGCTTCTGTCAAATAATTCTTCACTCCAACTAGTTATTCTGCATAAAATATCTGCCTGTTCTTTATCATTGATCTCTTATTTTCTGTCACATTATTGGTAATTTCTGTTGGTGGTATGTCCCATACTAGCGTGCATGGATTTACCAGAGTGCTTGGCATACATAGGAACAGACCAAGTGTTGTTGCTGGAATGTCGTGCTGTATCAGTTTACTCAAGGGAAGGACAAAAGAGAAGGTTCCCACTAACAATGGCTGTGCCTTAGGGTGAGCACAGTCGCTGTCTACTTAATCTTGCTGTCATGTGTCTTAGGGAAAGTGCTCAGAAACTCCTGGCCCACCCTCTGTATCTGTCATCATTTTTGCCTTCTTAACTCTCAGGACAAGACAGATTTTTACTGTAGTTCTTATCAGGCTGTGGTCAATCAATAAATATTAATATTTAAACACCCTGTAGTAAGTATAGCTGTGCAGATATATAAAAGCAAGTCTCTTGAGCTTCATTAAAGTGCTTCTACTACTGTCCATTTTCTACATAGCAGTCAAAGTGATCTCTTAAAAGGGTAAATGAGATCACCACCCTCCCCTACTCAAACCCTTTGGTAGTTTCCCAACCTATTCCATTCAGAGTGAATGCTAGGCTAGCCCTGCCTATGGCTTCCAAGGCCCTGTGTGACCTGGCCCCTGCCCATCTCTATCACCTCCTTACACCTCTTTCTCCCTTGTTTGCTACACAACGCACAAGTGGTGTTTCTGGTTCTGAAAAGTGCCATGCTCGCTCTTAGTACCTTTGTATTTTTTATCTCTTCCCTGTCCCACCCCACTTTATAATCTGGTCTCTCAGTTCAAACGGATCACCCTCTCTGAAGCTCCCCGTCACTTCTGTCCCATCATTGTCTTTTCTTCTTAGCACCTATTGCTACCTGAAATGACAGAGTTGATGTTTGCTTGTTCCCGGTTTGAGACCTAGGCCGCCCTGTTCACCAAGTATTTCCAGCACTTGGAATGGTACTCAACATACATGGCAAACACTCAGTAAAAACATTTTTTTTTTT
Organism: Lyroderma lyra; assembly: GCA_004026885.1. Taxonomy (NCBI): domain Eukaryota; kingdom Metazoa; phylum Chordata; class Mammalia; order Chiroptera; family Megadermatidae; genus Lyroderma; species Lyroderma lyra. Next base: position 24,323 of record PVJL010005913.1, read on the forward strand.
AACAAAGAGTGGGGAAAAACTCATTTTCTAGACTATAGTGTTAAAGAAACATAGTAACTTAAAATTCTGCTCTAGCAAAGAAAGAATGATGTACAGTTAGAATCTTGCTATGGATTTTGTTGCCAGTACTTAGTGCGCCCCGTGAGGTTTCTCCCAAGGATGTGGGACTCAGATTGCCTGTGAGACTCAAATGGCAAACCTGCAAATAGTAGATCAGAATGGAGGTGCGCCCTCACCCTTAAAAAGAGCAAATGGCTTCCAGTTCTCCAGATGTGGCTCTAAGACAGAATGACTCCTTGAGAAGAAGAGGTAAGAAGCCTCGGAAGTCAAGGAGGAAGGGCAGCCTGAGAGGCAGATAGATGACAGCAGAGACAGTGCCCTGGGCCAGGCTATAGCACCTCTGTGATAGAGACAACACTTCAGCTTTCCTTCCATGCCACCCCATGGTAATCACCACCATATAGCACCCCTCACTCGCAAGTCGCTGTGCCAGGTGCCCTGCTCGCTCACTGTTTAACCAGTTGGGAACCCTCCCCATGGCCTTCCTGAGATCATTTGCCTCCCCACGAAGCTTGTGTAGATGGAGACAGTTCACCGACAAACTGTACCAGTTTTTCGTCCCAAGTTGATAAATCAAAAGCCAATTTGTTAGTCTTATCAGCCTGTCCAAGAAGTGGATCAGATGGCTTTTCACAGACTCAAAATGAGATTTTTTTGAACCTAAGACATACTTGCTTATGTGACTTTTGGGGCACAGCTTACAGCCGTCCCCAGAGAACCTCATCCCATTTGTCCATTCACACCGCTCCTGATTGCCCAGCTATTCTTGTCGATTGTTTTTTTTTAATAACTTAATTGAGACACAGTTTATATACTATAAATTCACCTATTAAAATATGCAATTCAATTCTTTTTAGTGTGTTCACAGAGTTGTGCAACAATCACCACAGTTAATTTTTGAACATTTTCATCATGTTCAGAAGAAACTCTGTGCTTATTAGCAGTCACTTCTCCTTTTCTTTTTAAGTTTATTTTTAAGATTATGACTTTTTAACTCCCAATATTAGACATTAGCAGTTTTCTTTCTTTCTTTCTTTTTTAATTTTTACTGTTAGACTTGGAGTGACATAGGTTCCAGGTGTGCACTTCTACAGTGCATTGTCAACTTGTTGTATAGTAAGTTCACCACCTAGTGTGAGTACTCTTTCCGTCACCTTATATTTAGCTTCCCCTCCCTCCTCTCCCACCCCTCCCCCAACATTAGCAGTTTTACATTTATATAGCTAATATATTACTACTGTAGGTACACAGATACCTGTGTGTTTATGGATTTCTTGCATTGCATTCTGTAAAGGAAAAATAACCCAACTCCTTAAGTAGTATAAAGTAGAGAAAATGTATCCTCGCTCAGCCAATTTGGAAGTTCTGATCAGACAGCCTACATTCAGAGCACGACTTCACCACTTAGTAGCTTTGTGGCCTTGGACAAAACCTTTAACTTCTCTGAGCCTCAGTTTCCTCATTTATAAAATGAGAGTACAACTTGTACCTGTCTTACAGGTTTGTGAGAATTAAATGAGAGCAGTGTCTGGCACTTAGAGCTATATAAATGTTTGCTATTATTACCTTTCACATAAGTTTCAGCTTAAAAAAAATGAGTCAGTTTAAAGAAAAACAGCAAATATTTCAAATGGTAATCTGATACGAAGGTGGTGGGAACAGTGCAATGGGATAAAGTGAGCCTGTTTTCCATTTAAATAAATAAATAGTTGTGGTGGGTTAAGTGCTCAGTGAAAATGAAAATACTTCATGCTGATCTCCAGGACCTTGTGGGCCAAGCACAGAACTCATAAAAATAGTGGCTTGATTGAAAAATCCTCATTAAGGAAGAATGTAAAGGGTTATTTTGGATTTGTTTATTTAGCATGATGGCCTTTTTGGTCAATGCAATGCTGTTTTATAAATCAGTAATGTTTCTGAAAGTCTGGTGAAGGGCTGGTTATTAGTTCTCACAGAACTAGTTTTCTACAAAACCAAATGGCGCTGAACTTCTTCCACTTAAACAGTTAACATCTTACAGCACAATTCCATTTACAGTTTCGTAAGTCCTCACCTATCATGTTAGAAACCTCATGCTAAATTCTGGGTTTGCACTTGGGGGAAGTGAGGCAGCAGAAGGCAATCGCTCAGCGAGGCCCCATGGTCCCTGAGGTAAAGACACGAGAGAAGCCTCCATCTTTTGTTCTGCCAGGAACCATAACTAGATAAAATCCCGTTACTGTCACCAGCTTGGAGGTTGTGGGGATGTAGAGCAACTATGACTGAGAAAGAAAGAGTGTGTAAGTTAGAGGGGTTTCAATGTTCCACAGAAGGAAACTTGAAATCCTAACAGATGCTGCCTTGGAGTTTCCAGATTTCATGGCACGTGTCTTCCGTTGGCATAATCATGCTTGGCCTTAGGAGTACTTACTTGCACTCTTGGCCTTCTGAAATGTGACTCTCAACATTGACAAAATGTCCTCCCACTTGCTCTGTTTTCCTGGAAATGCCCACATGTATGTGTTTGTGTTTGTGTGTGTGTGTGTGTGTGTGTGTGTGTGTAGGGACAGATGATGGAGCCCAGGAAGTGGTGAAGGAGATCTTAGAAGATGTGGTCACATCTGTCGTTAAAGGTAAGAACCAAGATACCATCCTTCTACCCATTCCTCCAAAAAAGTCCTCAGCCAGGTATTTTCGTGACGGGTGCCCACTTCCCACCCCTCAGAGAACCCACGGAAACTGAGTCTGGCCATGTTTGCTCATCTTTCATAAGGAATTCAAAAATTACTTGTTATTAGTGATTGATTTTATTTTCATTCGGGTTGGGTTCAAGAAGCACAGTCCGATGATGTTAGTGTTGGTTTATTCCACTTGGAGATAGATCCAGAGCAGACTGTGAGCCCTGAGGTGGTGTCCACTGCTGAGGAATTTCATGGCTGGTCATTGATGTGTCAAGGGAGAACCCCTGTGTTAGCACGTATCAGATGCACTGGGAAGCTTGTTCATTTTGTTTAGACTTCATTCATAATCTCTTCAGTTTTATAGTGTGGTTTTAGTGGAATTAAACTTGTATAGCTCAGAATAACTGTTGGGGAATTTTTTTTCTTTGTTTTGTCCAGAATCTCAGGTCGGTGGCTGTATGTTGAACACTCAGTTCCAGTGCCAGTAAACCATTAATAGGTCAAGAAATCAATAATTTAGTGGACTGCAATCAGCATTTTTTAAATGAAGGAGAATAAAATACAAACAGAACATAAACTGAATACATTGCATGTAATGAAGTGGAACACTGTTTCATGAAACATGCATTTCAATTATGTGCATATGTGTACTTTGTCAAGATTTTTAAAATGTATTCCTTAACTGAATGAAGGTCATGGTCAAAGAAATTTGACCCACTGCTCTAAACCCTGTCCTTTCATTAATTTAGGGTACCACCAAGCTATATATATAGATTTTATTATTTATTTAACTCCTTTTAGAAGTGTCTTTAAAATAGAATAATTTTGTTTTACATCCTTAGATTTTTTTTCTTGGGCCAGTACAAGAAGTCCTCACATAATGAACATTTGTTTGTCTTACTCACTGCTATATCCCTAGCTCCTGTCAGATCTTGGCACATAATAGGCACTTGATAAGTATTTGTTGAATGAATAAATGCTTTGTAGAACCATTATTGAATATTGTGCTTATTAAATTGTTTGGTGTCCCTTATACATGTAAAGATTCACATAGTGAATTCCTCAGAGTTCAGCTGTTCTGTTAATCATCAGATATGCTTTCTGATTCAATCTATTCTCTGTGTTTCCATCTTTTCACATGGCTTCCAGGAAACTCAGGTCTATTCTTTGTTTTGTTTTGTTTTGTTTTGTGACTGAAGTTGTCTGTAATAACTGCTAAACCCTTTCATTTATATGACTCTTTTCTTTAACTCCCAATACTAGTAGCCCTTTAAAAAAAATCTGCACTGGGGCTTCCCTGGTGGTGTAGTGGCCAGGCTTTGGTGCTCTCAACGTCACAGCCTGGGTTCGATTCCCAGCCAGGGAACCCCCCCATAGGAAAAAAAAATCTGTACTTTTTCTATTTAGCTGCTTCTAACCTTTTTCAGAAGGGAAAGGAGTGGGCAGGGCTGCTGTATTGCACAATTCTGGAGGCACCACTGACATGGACTATAACATAAGCCAAGTCCCCCAGCAGTGGGGCTGTGGATAACAGACACATGTAAAGCCTATGCATCACTTTGGCCAAGGCTTTTTCAGTATTAGTCATGGGGTAGTAGTGCAGGGAAAGGGAAGAAAGCAGTACCTGGAAGGTTATGTGAATAACTTCATCCTGGTGTCAGGCTGCCTTTTAGTATGAGTACTAATTTGGGAATGGTTTTTGCACTTGTGTTTTCAGAAGCAGCACAAAAGCATGGTCTGACAGAACCCGAGAGGGTCCTAAGTGAACTAGAGTGCCAGGAATGTGCTGTTTCACCAGCAGTTGATGAAAACTCACAGACCAATGGGATAGCAGACGACAGGCAGTCCTTGTCATCAGCGGATAATCTGGTATGTGGATGATCCTTCTGTACAGATTCATTTTGATTTTTACCTTTTTAGAAGATACAGTATTAAATCTCTAACAGAAGACAGTGAAAACCAGCAAGCCCTATTCAGTTATTCATCACACAACGTTCTGGTATTTTTTGTGTTAGTAGGTTCCATGCTTGGAACATGGTGTTGTTGGTTGTACATATTATTGTTATTAAACCCTGTTTATTAAGATTTTTTAAATTTACATTTCTGGCCCTTTTTCTTCTGTCTCAAAATAATATACATTCATTATAGAAAAATTAGAAAATATAGACAAGGAAAAAATAGGAAAATGAAAGTCATCCATAATCCCATAACCTAGAGATAACCCTTGTTAACATTTTATTTATATCCTTCTACATTTTTCTCTCCCTCACATATTTCTTTCCACTTAAATGGAGTAACACAAAATAAACCTACTTTTAAACTTAATGACTATTATTAACATTTTTTTCAGGCCCATACATATGTCTCCCTCATTATTATTTTTAAACAGCTTTATTTTTCTGTTGAAAATATTCTATATAAACATTTAAAAGAGGAAGTGATATAACTAACATCCCACATGAACTCTGCACCTTTTCAACAATGTTTTTCAAGCTTTTTCATTATCGCCCCTTCAAGGAACCTTTTTAGGTATTTCTTTTTCCTAATCACCACTCACCCTTCATGAAATTTTAAACTACTGATAAATTAGATAATTTGTTTATGTACTGTATGTGTACATAAAAGGAATAAGGTTTTTTTTCACCCCCAAGGACCAATTTTTGCCCCTTTGTAGTGTGTTCAGCCTGTTACAACAATACCATAGAAGAGGTGGCTTATAAACAACTGAAATTTATTTCTCACACTTCTGGAGGTTGGGCAGTCCAAAATCAAAGCACCAGCAATTTTAGTATCTGGTGAGGATCAGCTTCCTGGTTCACAGACAGCTGTGTTTTCACTGTGTGCTCACATGACAGAAGGGTGAGGCAGCTCTCAGGGGCCTCTTTTATAAGAACACTAATGCCATTCATGAGGAGGAATCCACCCTCATAACCTAACCACCCCCCTCAGCTCCCATCTCCTGTGCATTAGGTTTCAACATAGCAGTTTTGGGAGGAACATTAGCATTCAGCCTTTATCAGCCCCTTTGGGGTTATATTATACTTGTTAAGAATGCATATAGGGATGTACTTAAATCCATATGAGGGATTCAATGTCATATATTAGGCTAACTCACTTTGTTCATTCAACACTATCTCATGGACATCTTTCCACATCAGTACATATAGATCTAACTAATTTTTTTAATGGCCATGTAAAGTTCAATTATACGGATTACTGTAATCTGTTTAGCCAATTCCCTGTTGGGCTTTTAGGTTATTTCAGTTTTATCACAGGAAACAACAGTTCTATTAATGAACATCCTTATAGATAAATCTTGTGCACATCCTTAATTCTTTCTTTAGGATAAATCCCTACAAGTGGTATTGCTGGGTCAAGAGTTGGAAGCTTTAAGGCTTTTGATCCTTAACAACAAATTAGCCTGCTTGGGAAGGTAATACTCAAATGTCTGCCCACCTGTAGGCTGTCAGTTCTCATTTTCCCATTCCCTCATTAAAACTGGGCAGTAGCATTCATTCAGATCTTTGCTAGTCTGATAGGAGAAAGATCCTGCCTTAATGATTAGCTTAAGATTATTTAGGTTTATTTGCCATTTGTATTTCTTGGTGAATTGTTTATTCATGTTTTTTTGCCTCTTTTTCATTTGGGAGGAGGGTTTCCATGTTTCCTTAATGAATTATAAAATCTTTTTGTATGTTGAGGATATTAATGCTTGTCATATGTTGCAAATATTTATTTTTTTAATCTTTAAATGTAGCTAACTTATTTGAAGTTTATTTTAAAACACCTATTATTTTTTCCTATTTATCCTGCAATAATATTCTTAGAAATATCTTTTCTATCCAAGCTAATATAAATACCTATATTTGATTTTTTTAATGATTTAATATTTCCTCATTTGTCATTTTAAACCATCCATATCCACTATTTGAAGGATGAGTAACAAGATTTTACAATTGCTTTAATGACTCCCCATAGCCCCAGTATTGCCATGTTATCCTGTCCCACACATCTCTCACTTCTCCATTGAATAAAAAAGAATTTACATTTCCATGAGTAATTATATCTCTTGTTTTTAAGAAGAGTTATCCCTTGATTTTGACCCTTTAATTTTTCTCTTATTTCTCTCTAATCTTAGGAATCAGACACGCATGGACATCAGGTGGCTGCTAGGTTCTCTCACGTTCTGCAGAAGGATGCCTTCCTTGTGTTCCGCTCCCTTTGCAAGCTGTCCATGAAGCCCCTTGGTGAAGGCCCCCCAGATCCAAAGTAAGCAGACAGCAGTTCTTGGCCATCTATAACCCAGATGATCGAAGGGGTTTTGAGAGCTCTATGAAACCCCAGTGCCTCAGCCCCGGGTTGGTGTGAGTGTAGGAATTTACTCAGGATGGTTTTACAACTTTTCAACCTTGTGTTTTTTGCCTGTTTTTTTGTTTGGGAGGAAGGTTTCCATACTTCCTTAATGAACTATAAGAACTTACCTGTTGATGTTAATCCTTTCATAATGAATTGTCTCTGTGTCCCCATCAACCAGGATTTTGCCCACTTACGCTTTCCTTGGTTTATATGCTAAAAGTAATCATTATATTGAACATGCACCCTCATTTTACTGACTGATGGATTTGATCTACTGATAGGTACAGGGGCAGAATGTGAGCAAACCTCAGTTCCGTGTGCTAGTTGGTAACCTCTGCTTCATGGTTACGGATTAGAGCCCCAGATTTAATCCAGAGAAGCCATACCTTTCTTTGTGGCGAGGGAACTACCACAAAGACTGTAGTGCTGTGAAGTTAGGCAGAAGCTTTTGAGCCAGAGGGACCAGCTCCGTGGCCATGTTGAGCTACCGAGGCTTATCTGAAAAGTGGGAATATGGAAAATCACCTTATAGGCTCCATTAAATAAAATAATACAGTTATGTCCCAAGTGCCTTGTACTTAAAAGTTTTATAGTCACTCTTATTACCATCATTCTTATTAGTCATTAATAATATGATAACTATTAGGGAAATGGTTCATGAAATTTTCCCATTTCTTACTATCTGTGTCAGCAGGGTGGGGGCACAGGCAGTGGGTAAAGGGTACCATTTTTATAGTCTGAAGGTAGAGTGGGACAGATGTCTTAGTTTCCCATGAATGATGTAAAGTAATTGCCCTGCTCTCTCGATTCAGTTTACACTTATTTTGCTCCTGCTGTATTCTCTGCTTTATGGAGGGGAGAGACAGGAAGAATAGGTGCTGGCAGCTCTAGGGTCTGCAGGTTCCAGGAGAACCCACCTCATGCCATCTGCCCTCATGCTCTTGACATTTGGATGCTGTTGCTAATTCTTAACTCATTGGCCTCTCGGAAAATTTTCACTGGTAGAGGAGCGAGGCCTTCTCAGGAAACATACTTTCTCAGTGTTAGCTTTCAGCCCCACCATTGTTTTGCATTTTCTTTGCCAGGTCCCATGAGCTGCGCTCCAAGGTGGTCTCCCTGCAGCTGCTGCTCTCCGTGTTGCAGAACGCTGGCCCTGTCTTTAGGACCCACGAGATGTTCATCAATGCCATCAAGCAGTATCTCTGTGTGGCACTGTCAAAGAATGGCGTCTCTTCAGTGCCTGATGTCTTTGAGCTCTCTCTGGCCATTTTTCTTACTCTTCTTTCAAACTTCAAAATGCACTTGAAAATGCAGATAGAGGTACGGCCTCCAATTGATTTCTTTTTAATTATATGACCTTTAAACCAGATGAGTTAACTGCTCGTGGCATAATCACCAGGAACTATACTTACACAGTCTACTGGCTGCCACCCCAAAGAACTTTTTGAATGAGTGAGAGAAAAATATTTCACTGCCCCTGAATCTAGTATGCCTTTCATTTGAACCAAAGGTTTAAATCACGGTCTGTGTGCTAGTCTCAGCCACCCAAACATTTGTTTAGTCTGTAAGCTGTTTGCAGTGCCTTGAATTAGTTGCCACGTTGAAAAATCAGATTGTACGTGAAAATCCATATTTCTGGTTTTTCTTGAAAAATCACCACACTGGTCCTGTATTTCCACATAGCAGCTCTTGGCAGTGACTCAAGAGCAGCTACACCCTCTAATGGGGCCCATGTTCTCTAGATCACCGTGTCCCTACCCCGCCAGCTGTTCCTACACAGCCAGGGGTCTGATGCAATCCAGCAGCATGTGCATACCACTCTTTTCCTTCTGCCCAGGCTCCTTCACTCATAGCATCTGCCTGTCTGCTTTGGGGTTTTGAGCCCTAATTTAAACTCTTTATTGGTGTCTTCCTTTGTCTTCATGTCATATAGGTCTTTTTCAAAGAGATTTTCCTGAACATTTTAGAAACATCAACAAGTTCTTTTGAGCACAGGTGGATGGTCATTCAGACTCTGACAAGGATCTGTGCAGGTATTTTCACCCTAGGGTGCTCATCCCTTTGACTTTCCCAGAAATGCTCTAGATCAGTCATGTCCAACCTGCGGGCCAGGACAGCTTTGAATGCAGCCCAACACAAATTCTTAATACATTAGGAAATTGTTGTATGATCTTTTTTTTTAGCTCATCAGCTATTGTCAGTGTGTTTTATGTGTGGCCCAAGACACTTCTTCCAATATGACCTAGGGATGCCAAAAGGTTGGACACTGCTTCTCTAGATGCTTTCATTTTCCAAAGTCCAGATAAAGACCTTTAACTCCCTCTTTTAGAGTTTTAACGAAGTGCTGGGAAAATCATTATCTTATAGGTTAATGCTAACTAGTCCCGCCCCTCTTGTCCCCCTTTAGAGGATGGCCAACTCCATCCATCTGGTTTCCCTTGGATATTTTGGTTTTAGTACTGAAAGTTCCACATCCTGTAAAACTGAGACACTTGGCAACTCTACCTATAAGCTAAATATGCTTTGTTAGTCACAGGGTTCGAGATATTGGTGATGCCAACCCTTGATTGGGTGCTAAGGTAAATTTGGATTTACCTTACAGTATACACCTGTGTGGCTATGAAAAGAGCTTCCTGCTTGTCTGTCATTCAAATGTAATTTCCTAAGAGTTAGCAGCTCTAAGAGGTGGATCGGGTAGTTGTTGAGAAATGTGAGTTTAAAGAGGTAGAGTGAGCTGCCTGAGATGTCAGTGAGTGTAAGGCCTAGAAAGAAGGCCTCCCAACTTGCTAGTGTTTCTTCTGACATGTATTTTCTGAGTGAGGTATGTCCACCTGAATTGGTCATTCACTGGAAAAAAATTTTACAAAAGAATCTTATTTAATAAGAAAACATAACTGCTGTTTGTATTCAGTCAGAATTTCTAATATCTCTGTGTTATTTTCCAAGATGCCCAGTGTGTTGTAGATATTTATGTCAACTATGACTGTGATTTAAATGCTGCTAATATTTTTGAGCGCCTCGTGAACGATTTATCCAAAATCGCTCAGGGAAGAAGTGGACACGAGCTGGGAATGACACCTCTGCAGGTAAAAACACTAAGAATATTCATTTATTTTTAAGGTTCATTCATTTCAATAAACATTATCAATGCCACCATGTGCCAGGCACTGTCCTTGGTGCTGGAGATACAAGCAGTGAAAAAACACCCACAGGCACTTATGTGCACACAATTGCTGTCACAGTACCAGCACACAAGCGGACAATGAAGCAGTAAACTGCAGAGAAGAATAAAGCAGGGACAATAGAGAAGTCATGCTGGAGGTGGGGATATTGTCGTTTCTAATGGTGTCATCAGGGTAGTCTCCCTGAGGTGACATTTGTAGGAAGCAAGTTCATGCCCTGTCACCTTGCCAAAGATCTCGTGAAAACAGGACCCCAGGCTCCAAGAAAGGCAGAAAAGATTGCCTCTTACTGGACTGCCTCACTATTAGCTCCCCTGCAATGAATAGGATCCTTAACCTAATGTATCTGAATGAGCTGGTCAGAAGTCTGTGAACTGCCTGGAATTATGTGTAGAATTTTGGTAGATGGGAATTTTTTCCTGAAAGAAGGTCCATACTGTTAATAGATTTACAGAGAGATCTGTGCCACCTTGATACTCTTTTGAGCCTAAAACAGTTGTTTTTTTTGTGTGTGTGTGTTTTTTTTTTATCTGCAATTCACATTCAATTTTTTTTAAGAAATGCTACTTTTTAAAAAATCAATATTTTTACTATAGAGTGAGCCTTAAAATGGAATGTATTTGTTGGTGTTTGGAGGGATGAGAAAGTGTCCAGAATCACTCATTTGCTTCATAATACAAGATTCCTTTGTCTTTTTTCAGGATCACCGGTTAAGACCCTGTTAGTTTAATATTTTTGCTGCTAGAATGTTTATAACAAACACCGTTAGAGATTTTTAGGGTTTTTGCATTGAGCTCTTAATACTTGTCTCACCTGTTAACTTTTCCTTGTATTGTATACTTGATAGCACTGAATGTCACTGATTATCTCATATCCCCACAGGATTCCCTAAGAGCCCTGTAGATGTCTGTACTTAATTTATCTAATCCCTGTGCTGTGCCACTTTTGTCCTTTAGGAGCTCAGTCTGAGGAAGAAAGGCCTGGAGTGCCTTGTATCCATTCTCAAGTGCATGGTGGAATGGAGCAAAGACCTGTATGTGAATCCCAACCACCAGACCAGCCTTGGTGAGAAAACCCTGCTGCTACTGCTGCCTCCATTTATAATAGGTTACTTAGGGCTGTTGGGAAAAGTTGTCTTGCTATATAGTTATCATAGAATTAGTAAAACACTGTAGTTTGCTAAATACCTGTAGTATTTTAAAGGTTCTGCTTTTTACTCCATCTGAAATTTGGGAGAAGAAATGAGTTGTGCTCTTAACTTCTTTTTTCTAAATGGAGAGCCAGTTCTGACATTTTTTTAGTAGTCTCTCCTTCTGTTACTGGTTTGAAACACCACCTTTATGATATGCTGAATTCCCCATGTGTGCATAAGTCTGTTTCTGAATTTTCTTTTTGTTTTTCTAATTTATTGGAGTGACATTGATTAGTAAAAATTACATAGGTCCCCGGTGTACAATTCTACATTACACCTTCTACGGGTTGTATTATGTGTTCATCACCCAGAGTCAGTTCTCTTTCTATTACCATGTATTTTTGTCCCTGTCGCTTTCCCCCACCCCTCACCCCCTTACCTTCAGGTAACTACTAAATTATTGACTGTGTCCATGAGATTTGTTTCTTTGTTGCTTTCAATTCTATGTTAACAATAAAACTAAATTTCTCCATCCCTTTCCTTTATTTTACCCACTCTCCCCTCCCTCCTCCCATCTTAAAGAAGTCCCTCTAACATTCTTGGTAGTACTGGTTTGGTGGTGATGTATTTCTTTAACTTTTCCTTATCTAAGAAACTCTTTATCTGTCCTTCAATTTTGAACGTTATCCTTGCTGGATACATCATTCTCGGTTGTAGGTCCTTGGTTTTCATCATGTTGAATATTTTCTGCTAATCCCATCTGGCCTGTAAAGTTTCTAGTGAGAAATCAGTTGAGAAGCCAATGAATGTCCCTTTATACGTTACAACTTGCATTTCTCTTGCTGTTTTTAGAATTTTCTCTTTTTCTTTAACTTTTACCATTTTAATTATGATGTGTCTTGGTGTGTTCTTGTTTGGGATCATCTTGTTTGAGATTCTGTATGCATCCTCTACTTGTATGTCTATTTCCTTCACCAGGTTAGGAACATTTTCATTCATTATTTCTTCAAATAATTTCTTGATCCCTTGCTTTTTCTCTGTCCCTTCAGAAACACATGTAATTCTAATATTCTTCTGCTTAAAATTGTCCCAGAGGAATCTCAAACCATCCTCATTTTTCTGGATTCTCTTACCTATCTGTTCTAAATGGGTGTTTTCTGCTGGCTTTTCCTGCAAATCAATACTTTGCTTTTCTATTTTATCTAGCTTGGTGACTTTTATTCCGTTCTTCATTTCAGTTAATGTAGTCATTATCTCTCTCTGGTCTTTATAATGGTTTATAAGCCTTCTTTAATCCTTGCTATCTCTCTCTGTTGAAATTATTCAGTTCCCTAAGCATTTTTATAAGCATTGCTTTGAGCTCGGTTTCTGATAGGTCACCTGTCCCCATGTCTTTAATTCTCTGGTTTCTCATTTTTTGCAGCCTCTCTGGACCCTCCCAGCTGTAATTTCTTTGGTGTTCGCTGCTGATACTGGGCAGGCAGAGGCCTGTGGGGGAGGGGCATTTGGGGCTTTGTTTTCTTCCTGTGGCTCCTGGGGTCGAGCAGGGAGTTTGGGCATGATTGTGCCTTTCTGTTCTTGGTTTGCCCCGCCCGTGGATTCTGCCCTGAGCTTTGGGGTCAGTCCTCTTTGCTGGTCTCTCAGGTCATCCTGTTTTGGGACAAGAAATGCGTGCAAAGCCCCCTTTCTCCTGCTCCTTCTCAGCCGGAGCGTTTGTGCTGCGGCTCCTCAGCGCCCAGCCACTCCCCCTCCTCTGGGAACCAGAGTGAAGTCCAGCCACTGTGGTTTGCAAAGCAATCTGCTCCTCCCGGGGCCCAAAGTAAGGTGGGTGCGGTATCTCACACCCCATCTCTGGACTCCTTTGCCTCTGGGCCCCCTTGCCTTTGCCTCTGGGCCCCCTTGCCTCTGTCCCGCAGACCGACTGAGGCCTGGAGTGCTCTCCCGCCACCTTCTTTCTCCTCCCTCCCACAGTGGTAGAGTTCTAAGCGGGGACTTGCAGAGCCACATCCCAGCTCTTACTATTTCTCCTTTGTTTAACCCTCTACCTGCCTGTAGGTATCTACATGCATGCATGGGTTTTTTACCTGCAATTATTACATTGTGTAGAGGGCCCTTGGTTGAGGTATGGGTGTTTTATTAGTTGTCATCTCCAGAGGATTTTTTCAGAGGTCCCTCTCACACCACCATTTTGTTGTATCTCCCTGTTACTGAATTTTCTATTCTGTCCTATTGGTTTGTCTATTCTTGCACTAATACAAGTGTCTTAACTGTTTTTTCACTTTTATAGTTTCATGTAAATTTTAGAATTTAGAAAAGAGTAAGTTTTTAGGTAAGATTTCATGCTTGTGATCCTTACAATACAAACTTTATTGTTTCACATCTGGGAAAGAATTGCAGAGCCAGACCTGAGTTCAGCCGTGTCTGTGTCCCATCTGCTAATTTGGTTTCCTTTGCTTTTATGTCATTGCAGGTCAGGAGAGGCCCATGGATCAGGAAATGGGGGATGGGAAAGGCCTTGACATGGCAAGACGGAGCAGTGTGACATCCATGGAGTCCACAGTGTCTTCAGGGACCCAGACAACTATCCAGGATGATCCAGAGCAGTTTGAGGTCATCAAGCAGCAAAAGGAAATCATTGAACATGGCATCGAGCTGTGAGTGTGGCTGCTACTCTAGCTGAATCTCTTAGGGCCCCTGACAAAGCCATACCTTCTCTGGGAACCTGGGACTGACTCCTTGAGGGGAAATGCCTGTTACAAAGGGCAGAGCTGGCACTTGCCACTGAGCCCGATTAAGTTAGGCAGAGTGAGTGAGTGTGTGTGTTAGAGAGAAATTTAATAGTTTTGTGTGGCTGATACTTGGACTTTCTTTTTCCTAATGAAAAAAATTAAACCAATTCAGAAAATAGAGAAAAGTATAAAGAGAGAATGTTAAAATTACTCATAAAACTACTGTATAGAGGAAATTACCCTTGGTAACATTTTTTACAACTATATATTATGAAAATTTTCAACATACAGAAAAATTAACATTTGCCATATTAGTATCATCTGCACGTGTTTTTTCTGAGCCATTTAAAAGTAGTTAATAGCTATCATAATACTGCAGCCCTACGTCTTTGAAAAATAAGGACATTCTCCCATATAACCACACTATTATCATTGTAATCATTGGTAAATCTGAATGTTTTCTTTTTGGTTTTTTGCACACAAAATTACATATACACACAATCTGGTATATTGTCTGATTTTTGAATTGTTGAAGTGTTGATATCTTTATTTCCACATCCCTGTATTCCTTCAATTTCATCTTCCCACAGCAGCTAAAGTAATCTTTTAAAAACTTAAATCATGTCTTACCACATCCCTGCCTGAAATCACTCTGAGTTTCCCATATTCTTAGCACAGCTAATTCAGCCTCTGGCCCCCCTCAGTGACTTCATCTGCCAGTATCCCCCAAGACACATGATGCCTTTTGGTCCCTCGAACACTTCAACCTGGTTTTGCTATTGCACCCCCTGATGGGAGTATAAAACGTCTTCCTCAAAGAGGCCCTCTGTAACCATACTATCTGAACAGGTCCCGAGTTATTCTCTGTTCTTATACCCTATTCATGTTCTTCCTTCATAGTCCTTGCCACAGTTTGGATTTATATATGAATGTCATTCTCCAGGGCACAGCCTGGTAAAGAAGTTGAATTTACAGAATAGTTGAAAATTTGCCTGCCTTTAACAGGAAGTACAAAATAACAGTCTAGGCCCATTAATAGTGGCTTTTATGGACATCAGAGATCCAGGCTACTTTTACCTTTGTGCTTCACCATCCTTAACACAATTTTATCTGCCTCATTGTTTAAGATGACTGCTGGGACACCAGCCATCACACATGTATTCTGGAGAAGGAGAGGAAAAGGGCAAAAAGAGTGTACCCCCCAGGCAAGTCATCTTTGCTCAAGGATCCTTCCTAGAAGTACCCACACCACTTCTGCTCATATCCTCACTGGCTAGAACTGTATCACATGGCTGTACTTTGTTTAAGGGAGGCAGGAAAATGTAATTTTTATTCTAGGTAGTTGTGTGCATCTAGGTCAAAGGTGGAATTCAGAAAAGGAAACACAAGACCTTCCTAGCTGACATATGATGACTTGCTCATGATGTTATTGTGACTTGCCTCAAGTGCCAGGTATTTCTGTCCTTTCAGTTTTGAAATGAGCAAACTGTATGCCATCTCTTCTTGAAACAGGTTCAACAAGAAACCCAAGAGAGGGATCCAGTTTCTCCAGGAGCAGGGTATGCTGGGAACATCAGTTGAAGAGATTGCCCAATTCCTGCACCAAGAGGAGCGCCTTGATTCTGTGAGCCTGGGTTTTGGGCACTTGCATCTGGATTCTATTAGGTTCTGAGTCCTTATTGGGTTAAAAGCCAAAGGTTTTAACCTAGAGATAGTCTGACCTTGAGTGCAGTGCCTGTTGTCCCTACATACAGCAGTCCGACTCATCCCTTTGGCCACTGTTGCAAAAAGCTCTTTGAAGGGAATAAACTGGCCCCCTGACAGGTGGTTATGGATTTGGTGGGACAGCATCAGAGCTAGAAGTGTGCCTTGACTGCTAGAAACTTCTTCTCACTGCCCGTCTGCCTCTAAACTCCCTCCTAAGTGTTCCCCATCATTCCTCCAGTTTTACGTCTCTCATGCCTCCTCTTCTCCTTAGTGTGTGGCAGGATAGACTGAACCTGGAATGATTGAGTGGGTAGGAAGGCTCGGGTAGTTACCTAGCTTTTCTAGCAGTTTAGCCTGTTCGGGGTGTTTAAGAGCTGGGGCATTCTGCCTACCCCCTGTGACTGAAGTGTTTTTCACTGTGCATTCGTATTTGACAGTTTCTAGATGTGAGTGAGTACATGTGTTTCAGACCCAAGTAGGTGATTTTCTGGGAGACAGCACGAGGTTCAACAAGGAGGTGATGTATGCCTATGTGGACCAACTTGACTTCCATGAGAAGGAGTTTGTCTCAGCCCTGCGGACATTTCTAGAAGGTTTCCGCCTACCTGGGGAAGCCCAGAAAATTGATCGGTTAATGGAGAAGTTTGCTGCAAGATACATAGAGTGTAACCAGGGGTGAGCATCGTGTTTAAGGCCCTTGCATGTCATTTTTTTGCCTGCAATGGAACACTAATCTTAGTTTGATTGGGGTCGTGCACTGCAGGGTTGACACCCAGGAGTGAGGATGCCTCACTTGCCTCATCTAGTCCCTGGCCTTGGAGGCTACTTGGGGATCTTTAAAAACTGGTTTGAAATTGCTTTATTCAAAGAAATCTAAAGCTGACACACATTCCTAATTAGATTTCACTACATTCTGCATTGTTAGTTGTCAGTCAGTGATGATGAAAGCATGAAAACCCTTGACTAGTTTAGCATCACATGGAGCAGTTAGCCTGCTTTTGGTGAGGCTTGTCTCCATTATCACTGGACCAGCTCTGCCTCATCTCCACATATGTTCTAACATCTGGGATCTTTTCTTCCAGGCAAACTCTGTTTGCTAGTGCTGACACGGCATACGTCCTAGCATATTCAATTATTATGCTAACCACAGACTTGCACAGCCCTCAGGTAAAATGTTTTAGTGATTTATATATTGTTATAGCTAAATAAGTAGCTCTATTTAGGGCATTGGATGTTTTCTAAATGATTTTTTAATTTTTTTAAATTTCAGGTGAAAAATAAAATGACAAAAGAGCAGTATATTAAAATGAATCGGGGCATTAATGATAGTAAAGATCTACCAGAGGAATATCTCTCAAGCATCTATGAAGAGATAGAAGGCAAGAAAATTGCAATGAAAGAAACAAAAGAGCATACAATCGCAACCAAATCTACTAAGCAGAGTAAGGTCTAATGGCAAAAATTATTTCTATTAATTACAGTTTTTGAGTGTATCAGAATGTATGATCAAGCCCCCTGAGGATAAATTTAATTTGCATGTCTAGATATCTGAATAAAAATATGATTAAATTACTCTGATTATGTTGGTTCTCTCATACTACCATCTTCTTGCTAGGTTTGTGATTAGTTACAAGAGGGGATTTAAAATAAGTAATCTAAAAGCTAAATTATTTTCCAAAAATGTTCCGTTCAACTTGGCTTTAGTGGTGATTGTGCCAGCCTTGATTAGATTCTGTTATTCAGGTCCCGGTGAAGCTGTCGGTTTCTGTTTGAGAAGGAGCAGTGTAGTGGAGAGCATAGGCCCTAGGGCCACACTGCCTGGGTTTAAGTCCCAGCTACTATTATTTCCTGTGTGACTCTGGGCAAGTTACTTAACCACTCTGTGCCTCGTTTTCCCAACAGTAAAATGGACTCATGAGGAGTTTGGTTGGATTTGTAACCTTATCATTAAAACTGTTTTGAAGTAGCGCTTGGCACTTAGCAAGCACTCAGTGAGCGTTAGCCGCCATTTTATTCTCTTATTTCTCTGCAGGCGTAGCTAGTGAAAAGCAGCGACGGCTGCTGTACAATCTGGAAATGGAGCAAATGGCTAAAACAGCCAAGGCCCTGATGGAGGCTGTGAGCCACGCCAAAGCCCCATTTACAAGTGCCACTCACTTGGACCACGTCCGGCCAATGTTCAAAGTGAGTATCCTGAGAAATTAGGACACAGCTAAGCCCAGTTCTGGAGTTGACCATCTGGGAGCTAACCAGCAAGTATATCATGGTGAAGAGGTTGAGGAGAGGAAAGGCACGTCTAGGTGTTCCTTTCTGAACAATAACAGATAGTCCTTCCTAGAAGGGCTTTGATGATGCCGGGTATACGGCAACACCAGCCAAACACGTGGGCTCTGCAGTCATAATGTCTGGGGTGGAACCCTGCCTTTGCCACTTTGTAGCTCTGTGATCTTGGTCAGGTTAATCAGCCTCTCTGTTCATCTGTAAAATGGGGACAAATACAGGATTGCTGTAAGGGTCGCTGAGGGGCTTGAACAATTATGCAGGGAAAAGAGACAGTTGTATCACAACACCTCACCTCGGTAGCCTCTGGGTTAGTTCATCAGAGGAGAATAGGTGGACGTAACTGACAATATCCTGAGGCCTCCTATTTTTAAAATGTCTAGAAAACATATGTTTATTCTATTATATATGCATAGATTCATTTTTCTGTAAGATATTTTTTATAGTGACTGTCAATATCCTGTTGATCAGTTCTAGATTTTTGTGAGCTTTCGTTTTCAGGGAATTTATAAGAAAATTGAAGGAAAAGTGAAGTCTAAATAATTAGGACTCTTTCAGTAAAATAAGTTTATAGATCAGAAGTTGCGTGTAGGTTTTATTTTGCATGCCAGCCCCCGATTGGTGATGGCTGTGGCTGCACTGTGAAGAAGGATTCTCGAGCTCTGAATAGACACAGCACACGTCTCTGATTGGTTAGTGACGTCTGCCATGAGCTATGGCACACTAGCCACACCACCCTTCCTTTTGAATTGTATGTTTAGTAAATGGCATATTTGTAGTATAAGCTTTGACCACAGTTTAAGAGGAACTATTTTACATTGTGAATGAAATAGATTGAAATAAAAATAACAGTGAACTTGGCATCCTGGTTATGCTCGTAACTAATAGGGTGGCCTCTAAGTGCTCTTTGCACACTGAAACTCTAGACATTATTGAATCCTTCTTTCCTTGGTAGCTGGTGTGGACGCCGCTTTTGGCTGCCTACAGCATTGGACTGCAAAACTGTGATGACACTGAAGTGGCCTCCCTCTGTTTGGAAGGCATCCGATGTGCGATCCGGATCGCCTGCATCTTTGGAATGCAGGTGGGTGTACCTTAGCAAAGTTCCAGAAATGCCCGTGGGCTCTGTTCTTTTGGTGAAACCTAGAGGCCATCAGGCATTTCCAATTAGCCAAAAAGTCTCAGCAAACTCCTTACTCATGCCCACTGAAAAGCAGCCCACAGATCTGTGCTGGTAACAGCCTCACTAGGGGAAAAATTGGAGGTTTGGATTAAAACATTCTTTGAAGGTTTTAAGGTTGGAAAACTTTCTTTGAGAATCCAAGCTACTTGATTGGATTCGATCTGCATAACTTGCCCGCCCTGGTGCTTAAAATATTATTTTTCCTTTTAAAATCAATTTTTATTATAATTTCTCTTATTTTGAGATCTTTTCTGGGGAAGCAAATAGTTCAATACAAAATGACTATGTTGGTAAACCTTTTGAAATTTGGAAAATTCAAGCAAGTAAAATAAAATTCTCAAACTCTTGTGAAAATGGGACATTGTCAATCCCATTCATTTTCTAAGTCAATAGGAGTTTGCACCCATTTATTTTGAAGAACTCAATCTTCTGTTCCCATTTATTTTTTAGTTAGACATTT
This sequence comes from Lyroderma lyra, assembly GCA_004026885.1. NCBI lineage: Eukaryota > Metazoa > Chordata > Mammalia > Chiroptera > Megadermatidae > Lyroderma > Lyroderma lyra. Next base: position 44,072 of record PVJL010005913.1, read on the forward strand.
TCTTTTGTACCAGGACCATGCATGGGCTTTGATTTCAGACCATCTGGGTTTCAATACCCAGCTATAGTACTTCTGTAGCCATGTGACACTGGCCCAGCTAATTTCTCTCTAAGACATTTGTAAATCTGAGAAAATAGATCTACTTTGCAGGATTATTGCAGATACTAGAATTTAGGTGACAGTCTTAGCATTCAACAAATACTTCCCCTGCTTCCTTCAAAGGGAATGGAACAGGAACATATTTGAGGTCATTTGGAAAGGAGAGGGCTGGTTCTCAAACATGTGGTGTGTAGGGAGCCTCAGTGGAATGTTCCAGTAACAGGAGGACACCAGCAGGGAATAACTGGCATGTTAATGTGCATACAACTTGTTGATAAGTGTATAGAAGGCATTGGAGAAGCCAGTGTACCAGCTCCACAGATGAGAAGAGGGTGGTGCTCAGGGCAGGGATCTCACTGTTCTCTCCTGGGCTTATGTTGCAGCTGGAACGAGATGCCTATGTTCAGGCTCTTGCTCGCTTCTCCCTGCTTACAGCCAGCTCCAGCATCACAGAAATGAAGCAGAAAAACATTGACACCATAAAGACGCTTATTACAGTGGCTCACACCGATGGCAACTACCTTGGGAATTCCTGGCACGAGGTGTGTCTCCCGTTGAAAGCCTGGCAATTGCCTTTTCTTAGGATGGCTCCTGGCATTCCTTTTATTCAGTGTCATTCCCTCTGGTCACTTCCATTTTTCTTGAAGTCAAGTCTAACTTTAACTTTGTTTTGCCTCATCCACAAATACCTCATGTAGCTGAAAGTCAGACTCTCTGGGGCTGTGGTGAGTGAGATGTGTTCAGACATTGCACCTTTTGGAGTGCTCCTGCACCCAGTAGCCAGCGTCCACACAGAGTGCACGCTTGCGTGTGGCAACTCTCTTCCTTCATTAGCACCACTTTTCCCAAGTCTTTGTATACCTCCTGGGAGCTCATACCATCAGTGAGCAGATTTAGGACAAAGCCAGGAGCCTGAGTTCTCTCTTAATTGTATCTAAAAAGGAATGGTCACCGTTTGCAATGAGCTATTAGGTAAATTGCCAGTGGGTTCACATTTTTACTTAACTTAAACAATATCGTAAGATTCTCAACATGTTTGAAAGATCATTGAATTTTTAGTTTTTCTACATAAAAGATTGGATTAGAAACAGCTTAGGTGACCCAACAGAGATTGCTCTTTAAAAAAAATATATGATATACTATTCCTTAAAATGTTATGTGGCCATTTAAAATGATGATTCTGTGAGGAGAAACAACCAGACCTGTGCTCCATGATGGAATACAGTTCCATCTAGGAAATGTTTTTGCCTGGGGCTCAAACCTGAGTCAAGCCAGAGGAGCACAGGAAATGATACCATGAGAATGTAGCCTACATACTCTAGGATATGACAGACCCTCAGAGCAAACAAAGAAATTGTAAGAAAAATAGTAGATGGAGGGTGAGGGGACCTATGGATTAAAAGACACTTTAGAGAAAAAAGATAAAGATGTTATTAAAGACTAATACTGTAGGGGGTGGGATGGTAACAGTATATTAAATAAAAAGTCTATATATAGGAAACAGCAAAGTGCAAAGGCCCTGGGGTAGGACTAGACATGTCAACTTAAAGGAGCAGCAGGGAGGCTGGTATGTTGTGTGGAGTAGAAGGGAGGTAGGGGTGGCTAAGTCAGACTGGACGGTATGCTTACTCAGGGGCATTGGTGGGTGGAATCCTCTGCTCCAGTGAAATACTTTTTCTTTCTTTATTGAGCATTTACTAACCTTGCATAATTAAACATCTGTATGGCATAACTCCACTATACCACCTTTTCTTTCGCTCATTTTCTTTTTCTCTTTTTAATTAAAAGAAAAAAAAAGGGAAGTGTGTCATCCAGACCCACACTCTGGGTTGCCTCACTAGGACTAAGAAAGCCGTCCTAAGATCTTCACATTTTATTCTCACCTGAAAAGCTGTGCGTTTCAAAGAACTCTTAGTGACTAATTTGAGATTACAATGTTCTTTTCAGGGTATAAAGTGGAACCTCACTTCATGCCTTCTTTTCATTAGATCTTGAAATGCATCAGCCAGCTGGAGCTCGCTCAGCTAATAGGAACTGGTGTGAAGACCCGCTACCTGTCTGGGTCTGGGCGTGAAAGAGAGGGGAGCCTGAAGGGCCACACATTGGCAGGAGAGGAGTTCATGGGCCTTGGCCTGGGTAAGGCACCGGGCCCCACAGCTGGCCACATGGATCCTCATATACTTTGGATTGAGGGGATCTCGTCAGTGATAACACAGTAATGATGGTAATAGGGCAGACAAACATGCCAGACCACATTCTAAGCTCTCAGTTTATGTGTTTTTAATTCATTTAATCCTTGTAACAACCCAGTGAGATTGGGACTGTTATCACCCCCATTTTGTAAATTAGGAAAGTGAGGCACAAGGGGTCAAGGGACTTGAACAGTCACACTGCGAGGAAGTAGCACAGGTAGGCTTCAAGCCGAGGCTATCTGGTCGCAGAGAGCAGGCTCCCGGGTCCCACGTACAGTGGTTAGAATGATGCAGTATAATGTTTAGAAGAATTGGACTCTGAAAAGGGGGTGCTGTAATAGCATCTACTTCTTAGGGTGCATGCGAGGATGATGGGAATGAAATCCTGGAAAGCAAACAGAACATGCAGTAGGTATAAGCCATTACATGTTCTAGGAGTTCTGAGTTAGTATTGATTAATTGTAATACATTTTCCTTAATATAGACATTTAATACTATAAAAATATAAAAGCCAGTCAAGGAAGGGAGATGGTTGATACAATCAAGGGAGCTTATAATACAAAGGCATTTTAAAAGCCAAATGCCAACACCAAAGTTTAATTTTATTCTGTCATCAGTTGAGGGGTTTTTTGCCTGTAAACCATTCTCGTTTCTCTCATCTCTGCATATTGATGCTACAGTATACTTTGTTCTAAATAACGTGGCTGTTTTTGAAGCACTGTTGATTTTGCACATTGTATTGCAGGTAATTTGGTGAGTGGTGGAGTGGATAAGAGACAGATGGCCAGCTTCCAGGAATCTGTTGGTGAGACCAGCTCACAGAGTGTGGTCGTGGCTGTAGATAGGTAATGATTTTGTTCTCCAGTGAAGCTGGACGACTCAGTGGCTTGGCATCCTCTGTGTGGTTATTGGGTGTGAATGATTCCTAATATGATTGACTGGTATAACTGTTGTCAATTCCAGGTCACTCAAACTAAGAAAGATAAAAAGTGGTACACGATCTTCAACTACTACTAATTTTCACATTCATTTCAGTTTTGACCTTGAATTGCATCATGACCTTTTAAAAAAATTAAAACTTTAATATTGTGACCACATTATATCAGAAACAAGATTTTTTGCTTGTGCTAATGTTTTAAATTACCTCTTTTCCTTAGTAGACATTACATTTTTAATAATTTAAGGAGGTTTTAGGATATAAATATTTTAGGACTCCCATTATGTGTATGTTGCTATACTTGATGGTGTCCCATAGGTCTCTGAAACTCTGTTCATTTTCTTTTTAAATTCATTTCTATTTCTGTTCATCACACTGAATACTCTCGTTTGACCTGTCTTCAAGTTCACCAATTCTTTTGTCAGCTCAGAACTGCTGTTAAGCCTCTTCAGTGAATTTTTTGCTTGAGCTTGATAATTTTGAACTCTAGAATTTCTATTTGGTTCTTTTTAAATATTTCTATGTATTTGTTCTCTATTTGGTGAGACTTTATTTTCATACTTTCCTTTAGGTCTTTGAACATATTTAAAATAACTGTAGAACTTTGTCTATTAAAATCACCACCTGGGCTTCCTGGAGAACAATATCTGTTCTTTTTTTTTGTGAACAGGCCATCCTTTTTTATTTCTTTGGATGTCTTACAATTTTTATTTTTAGTTTTTGCAAATTGTATATTTTAAATAATGTGGCAATATTGGAGATCAGATTCTCCACTTCCCACCCAGGGTTTATTGTTGTAGTTGTCATTTATTTAGGGACTTTCCTGAACTATTTATATAAAGTCTATATTCTCTTCACAGATAGCCACTGACGGCTCATTTAGCCTTAGTGATCAGCTGAGGATTGGACAGAGCTTTCCTGAAGTGCCTGTGATTATTGATTCTCCTAGCCTTTGCTGAGGGGTTCTGTGTGCATTTGGGAGTACTGTTTTGATACTTGGGAGGCAGTTTACAACTCTGCCTTTGCTTTCACTTCTTAAGGCCAGGCAAGGATGAGAGCTTAGGGCCTTCTCATGTCTTTCCTGGGTGTGTGCAAAGCCTTACACAATGTGATGACTGTCTAGATTTCCAGAAATATGCTGGGGCTGTTTAAAGCTTACACGGACATCTCATTCCCAGCTTGTCCTTTCTGTTTTTGGCTAGGTCCCTGTTTGCCCCAGTTGTTACTGCCTCAGGTAGCTGCAGTGTTAAACAGTTACTACTGGTTGTTCTTTTATAAATCCCCTAGGAAAAGGCTATTCTCACTGAATAAGGTCTGAATCAGGTCAAATAAAGACAAATCCTGCAAATGGGGCAGACACTGCCAGGAAAGTCAAATAGTGTCACTTCTCTGAGAATGATGTTTTTGGGGAAACTCCAAGACTGTTCTGTTCTCTCCAGTGGCTCCTAGGCTGCTGGTTTCACAGTTACTGTCACTTTGAAGCTCTTGGTTTTTAAGATTCCTGTGGAGCAGGGGAGAGGGTAATGGAAATAGCCAAGTTAAAATGCCATCATGTTCACGATTCATACTGAGGTTCACCTATTCTGCGTAAATAACTATCGTTACAAGCTTTGGCAATTTCCAAAGTCCAGTTCTGAAAAAGTCAACTTTGGTAATTTTTGCCAATATTTTTGTTGCTCTTATGGAGGAGCAGCCTTTGGAGGTCTTCACTTTGCCACCCTTACTGTCATGATATCATATGCTATTATATTGTGACACTTTCTTTTTCCTTTTTGATTGTCACTTCCTCTTTTTTATCAGTATAGGCATTTCTATTCGCAATTCAGTTCATTGACCAGTTCTATTAAACCTAATTTTAGTGGAAGTGCCAAATCAGAAATGTTTTCTTTCTGCCCTTTCTAAGTGTTCGTAATTAAAACTTAGGATTCCAGATCTAATTTTTATTTTATTATGTCTGGAATTATCTTTCTAGAATTTTTACTGGATCCACCAGACTGGATGGAAATGCAATAGGTATGTATTTGACTCACCTGTGACAACTACAGAAGCCTCGTGTTGTGACTGACCATAACTAACAAGGCCTCGTGTATGTTGTTGGGTCTGGCCTGTAGTTGACTTTGTCCGCTGGCTATGTGCTGTGTCCATGGACGAGCTGGCTTCCCCCCACCATCCCCGCATGTTCAGCTTACAGAAGATTGTGGAGATATCATACTACAACATGAATCGGATCCGACTGCAGTGGTCCCGAATATGGCATGTGATTGGCGATCACTTCAATAAGGTAACTTCAAATTCAAAAATCACCCCATCGATGTCCAAAGAAAGGCAAGCAACTAAATTCAAAGAAGAAGTAATGGAGAATTTAGGCGCTTATCGTTCATTTTCCCTGTGGGGTCAAGGACAGCTCAGTAGGAGTAATTGCATATTTATGTGTTGATAGAACTCATGGAGAATGAATTAAAAATCCAGTGGTGTTGAAACTCCTTTATCATTCCATATCCAGGATGTAGGCTGAGACCATAAACATCATTATAGTCACTGGACAAGCATCGGCATTTGAAAGCATTGTGAAATCCTGAAGTGCTTTCTGAACGACCAAAGATTAAGTTATGTTTTGTACAGTTTCTCTATTAAATGTCACTACTTCTTATATTCTGGCTTTCATTGCCACCACACTTCTGAAACCTTTGTCAAGGAAAGTAACATTTATTTTAAAATTAGAAACAAGCCAGAGACTCCTGTGTTCTAAAACTGACAACTACTGAGAAAAAACCACACTAAACTTCTTTTCTCTCCACTAGAGGTTTCATTATATACATAGACACATCCATACATTATATATACCAAATAAAAAGAAATCAGAATATGTATGTATTACGTGTGTGTATGTATATTTATCTGTCATGTCATTTGCTTCATAAAGGAAAAGTAACAAAAAATTTTTTTCTCAGGACTGGAGATAAAGAATTGTAACACAGATGCTTAAAAATAGTATTAGTAAAAAATAATTTACCCAAAAAGAGAATTGTTCTCTGTACATTAAATAAAAGAAGATCATAAAAAGGAGCATTCTGCCATCGAGATATAGGACACACAGTAGAGTGCAGATAAATGATTAGTATCATCTGCAAATTTCCTTGGTGGAACTACCCTACCATGACCAATTTAAACCTAACTATTTGATGCCACTAAATGCAGATTCAGGAAGAGTTGACCACTGTTGGTTCTGAGGGGCAGCTGCTAGCCTCTGCTGGGACCAATGTAATCTTGCTTCTAACTTGGTACATAATCAGAGTTTTGTTTACTGTTTCCCTATCAGCTCAAAGTAAGGTATCTTGCACCATCTGTTTAACTAACTACCTGAGTACCAGGCAGTGGACAGGTGAGGTCCCTGCCCTCGTGGAGCTCACCCACATTTTATGAGAGTAACATGGTAAAGGGTCAGGCAATGCAATGTGTCAGGCCTGTCTGGAGGTGACCTTTGATCTGAACCCTCAGTGAGGAGGCAGCCACAGAACCTGCAGATGACCCAGAGCAACTGTTTGTTGAGTGAATGGTAACACTGTCAACTAATCAACTCACTCAGCAACCATCTTTCCCACTATTCTGGGTAAATAACTTCTTAGTAGACCAGTTGACATAATTAATGGGAACTTGCTTGGGAAAGGAAATATGAACCATTACCTTATATTTGTGTCCAAGTCTGTGACAGCTCAGCTAGAACAAACATTGTCATTTAGTCCACAGATCTTTTGGCTTACATCTGTGGAATCCTTTTTTCTCTCTCAGAAATGATTATCCAAAAGTGTTTTGGTAATCATTCCCAGCTAGGTTTTTGTGTTCAGTGAGACTTCTTTTTGGGCAGGGAACATCAGTTTGTACAAGCTACTTTTCCTGCCTGCAATTCTGTTATCAAGACTCTTTACATGGCAATTCTCCATTATCTATGGGTCACTCATGGGCAGGCGGCAGATAATAGACATTTCGTGGTTGTCAACTTCATTACAAATGTCCGTTACATCTAATCAGTGCTGTTAAGCACCTTTTGGAAAACTCAGTCAGTTGTTCACTCTGGGGCTCTTCATTCTTTCCATCCCCTCAGAAGGATATTCTGCTTCCCCTTGGGAACCAGAGTACATCAGAATCTTGTAGGTTTGAAGAAACCAGTGGCTGAGTGTGGCTGTAACAGCTCTTTCAGGATTTTAGCAGAGTCATTGGAGCAGTTACGTGTTTCTCTTCTAAACTGGGGCACTTGTGTGTCCTGGGGTGTGCAAAGCTGCACAGTAAGCATGATGTGTATTCCTGAAGCAGGAATTTCTGAACCTGCCTGGATTTTTAAGAGGGGACCATTTATAAATGTACAGTTCAGGAGTGTTAAGTACATTGACATTATCGTGCAGCAGACCTCCAGAAACCTTTTCATCTTGCAAAACTGAAATTCTTTTTTTTTTTTTTTTTAATGTGGGTAATTCCCTGGCTGGGAATCGAACCTAGGCCGCAGCATTGACAGCGCCAAAGCCTAGCCACTACACCACCAGGGAACTCCAAAACTGAAATTCTATGCCCATTAAACAACAGCTCCCCATCCTTCTTCTCCCCAGTGCCTGGCAGCCACCATTCTGCTTTCTGCCTGTGTGAACTTGACAACTCTAGGTGCCTCATATAAGTGGAATCATGCAATATTTGTCCTCTTGTGACAGACTTATTTAAATGAGCATAATGTTCTCAAGGTTCACCCATGTTGTGTCACGTGACAGAATTTCCTTCTTTGTTTTAAAGCTGGATACCTTATTTCTTAATTGTCAAACATTATTTCATGTGTATGAACATAACATTATGTAGCCATTTTTCTACTGTTGTTTCCATTTTTTATATTAGAAATTATCTGCTTGACTTTTGTTAAAAATAAAACATTTTCAGGTCAGACCACCTGTCAGTGAAATGTCTCACTGGGAGGAGGCTCCTGCGCCACGGTTTGGCTCCCACGGCAGGGGCTCTGGTGGGAAACAGTCCCTCGCTCTGCTTTTTTTTTTTTTTTTTTTTTTTTTTTTTTTTTTTTTTTTTTTTTTTTTTTTTTTTTTTTTTTTTTTTTTTTTTTTTTTTTTTTTTGCTTTTTGGAATGTGGGTAGCTCCCTGGCTGGGAATCGAACCTAGGCCGCAGCGCTGACAGCGCCAGCGCCGAAGCCTTAAGCCACTACACCATCAGGGAACTCCCTCGCTCTGCTTTTGAGAGTTCTTCTTGAGGAAGAAACCTGAGAAGCACCAGCCGAATACACACCCATAACTTCAGTCCCTACAAGTGGGTGGCACTATAGACAAGTACAGTTTTTAAGGAAATTGAAGAGCCTTTTTCTGCTGAATTTTTGAGGCTAATGATGTTTATTTATAATCATTTGCTTTAGGTGACAGACAGGGCAAGTATGACAAGGCTTTACAGAGACTTTAAAGCCTTTTGACCTCTCATGTCTATTTGGATAAAATTAAATAGCACACATGGGTAATTGTTGTTTAATGGGAATAGCATTTTCGTTTTGCAAGATGAACGAGCTCTGGAGATGGTGGCACAGCAGTGTGGATGCCTTCAGCACTACTGAACTGTGCACTTAAAAATGGTTATGATGATCCGTTTTATGTTACATGTTTTTTGCCATAATTTTTAACAAATTGAATAGCACATTTGAAAGCCTTCTAGTTAAATGTGCAGTACCGATCTTTCATCATTAAACTTAAAACAAAATTGTATAGGTCATAGCCACAAAATACCAGATTTTTCTCCTTATATGTGTTTTCCCAGAGCATTTGTTTCGAAAGCAGTCTGTTCATTTTTGAGTTTCAGAACCCCACATCCACAATTGTTGCATTGTGCCTATTTCACCTCACTTCCTGTTCCTGCTCAGGTTGGCTGTAACCCTAATGAAGATGTGGCTATCTTTGCTGTTGACTCATTAAGGCAACTCTCCATGAAGTTTCTTGAGAAGGGAGAATTAGCCAACTTCCGTTTCCAGAAAGATTTTCTGAGGCCCTTTGAGCATATCATGAAGAAAAACAGGTATGTGTATTGTTCTGAAAAACCTTTGATCAAAGGCCTAAAAAGACCTCCTACCACTCACCGCAGGATGGATTTTTTTCCTCCCTTTTTGGTGGAAGCAAATAAAATGAATAGACTGTGACTCAAATCTATTGTCTCTAAATAAATCACACTAAGATCTGTGTGTAACCTTTCCCATAGGACAGATTACACCACTGCAGCTGGTAGAAATATGTTACACGTCTTTCCCGAGGCTGGTGCTAAGGGAGGTCAGAGAAAAAGAGCCACTGCTGAAGCAGCCTCCAACAAGATCAAGAATTATATGACCCAACATTTCTGCCCCAAGGAGGTGATAAAAGAGGTCAGGCCAGCTATTCCTCTGAAGCAGTCATCTTGTTTATTCATTTATTCGGCCTGTATTTATGGAAGCCATCTGCTAGGCACTATTCTAAGTGCCAAGCGTACAGCAATAAAGAAAACAGTCAGAAACCCCAGTTTTTGGTTGGCCCTGATTTGATCATGGTTGCAGCTGGGTGATGAGTAACACTGCGCTCTCTACTTTTACACGTTTGAAATTTTCCATAATAAAAGTAAAAAGTAAACCCATATTTATATTCCATTGTGATAGATAAACAAATGTAAACAAACGTTCAGTAAATCAGTGGTGATCATTGCTCTAAAGAATTAAATCAAGGTAAATTATAAGGGTAGAAGTACTCCTTTATGTGGGGCAGTAAGCTGAGATGTGTTTAGTAAAGCGACCCTTAAGCAAAGTGAGAAATAAGCCAGGAGTGGCTATATGTGGTCTTGGAAGAGTGTTACGAGCAGAGGGAACAGAGAGCTTAAAAGCCTTGTGGCACGATGTGCTTAATGTAGTTAAGGAGGGGCGAGGAGGCCATTGTAGCTGGGGTGGAGTGAGCAAGGCAGAAGTCCTAGAAGATGAAGTCCCGATGGTAGCAGGGCACCTGGATCACGTGGTAACTATTGACCTTCGTAAGTACTTTTTCTTGCTGTCTGTGAGAGACAAGCCATTGGAGACTTTTGAGTAGAGAAGTGAACTGGTCTGACATTTTAAAGGATCATCCTGAATTTATCCATGGACAATAAGAAGCATTGTGGGATGAGTTAGGCAGCCATTGTAGTATCCACATTTGGACCAAGGAGATAGCGGTGGTGGTGAGGCACTGTGGGATTAGATTCTACATGCATTTGGAAAGGAAAGCCTACGGCATGTGCTGATGAATTAACTGGTTGGGGGTGGGGGGCGGGAGATAGGTAAAAGGAAGAAATATCCAGGGTGACTTTCGGGCCTCTGCCCCACCCTGAAAAGATGTACTCCAGATCTGCTTGGATCATTATTTTAAAAAAAGAAAATGAAAGCTCACAGACTTTAAGCCAATGTGGTCCATTTGAAGTAGAAAAAAAAGGGGGGGGGGGCAGCAAAAACGTCTCCCTGGACATGTTTCTCTTTCTCTTGGTATTTGTAAATATGTACATGTAAATATTCTTTACATTATTGCTTATTTTAAGAGACTAAAATTAAGCCCATTCCAGAATCTGGCATTACCCCTGATTTTAGCATATGCACAATACTCTCTCCTACCTTTGGGAACACTAGTGAGCATGCCTGAGGAGAGTGAGGCCTCACAGGACAGAGCAGCTTGTTCAAGCCTGCTTGTCTAGCTGGTGGCACCAATGGCACCTGAATCCTTCATCTCCTAACTCCAGGCCTTCCTTGCCTACCTTGCTGCTGCTCACCCAGCATTGGAAAAGGGACAGAATGAGCTGCCAGCCACTCTCAGATACTATTGGTAGAACTGTAAATTCCTATCACATTGTCAAAAGTATTTGGGCATTATGAATCAAGAAGCTTAGTATTTGGGAGCCCTTTGACTCAGTAATTCTACCCTTGAATAACTCTCTTCTAACAAGTCAATTTGAAATACAATAAAATATTGTGAGTCACATGAAATAACTTTTTAAAAAGCAGTAACCACATAAATACACGTGTGTGTTAAATATTGGTACAGCCACAACATGGAATATTGTGCAACTGTTAAAAATTTTCTCAAAGTTTATAACATGGGAAATGTTTAATAGTTCGGTGAAAAGGGCAGGTTATAGAATTGGGCATTGTAATCATAAAGAGAGTGATACATGTTTTTCCATATGAAATATCGTATGAGGGAATTTTTTTTAATGTTTTCTCTACATTTCCCAAAATGTTTACTATGATCATTTGTTACTTTTAACAATCAGACAGGAAACTATTTTAATAAATATATTTAGTTCATGCCAAAAAGGTTGCTATTTTTCCCCATGGGAAGACTACCATGAATATAATTGTATTATAATACATATTAAAAAGTCACCTAGGTATGTAATCAGTACTTCATTATCTGCAGGTGACGTATTTACTTTGTGTACTTTTAGCTAATTTTTAACTCTGTTTTGACTTTCTCCTTGCTTCTCTAAATGACCTTTCCTATTATCAGTTAGTATGGGTCTAGCACACAAACATGAATGTTATCCTGGACCAGATGAAATTTGCAAGTCAAGTCTGCAATCCCAAAGCCACTCTAATAACTTTCAAAGCTAGTGCTATAGAAGCAGTACGTTTATGTAGCCTCGCTTGCTATTTGTGAGGTTAGATAGAGTTCACCCCATAAACATATATATATATATATATATATATATATATATATATATATGTCCTAATAGTTTGTAAGACATACATGCTAATCTCTTGCAGATATCCAGATACCACCATATTGAACCTTGCAGCTGCTTAAGAAAATGGGCCATTTTTCCTATTTCCAGGTTTTGTTTTGCAATAATTAAATTTAAAATATAGCATCTTAAATTATAAATGTATACTCCCATCCATGTGTGTGTTTACCATACATGTATATTCCTGTCCAGAAATCTAAGAAGAGATGCACTAAGAATTTAGGAATGGTTCTCTCTGGGTAGCAGAATTTTGAGTGTATTAGTCTAAATATTTTGGGCCAGAAAACCCAACCATCAATGACTTAAACCACAAAGCTATGTATTGTTTATTCAGTAAGTCAGAGACAAGTGATCTCAGCTTTGGTTCCGTAGCCCAAATTGTCATCACGGACCCAGGTTCTTTCCATCTCTTTGGCCATCCACAAGGGTCTCTTTTCATCCTTGGGTCTGTTGTTTTGTGATTTTTGGACAGAGGCTCTGGCTCCAGCTGTCATGCTGTGATCAGAATGGGAATAAGAGGAAAGGGGGCAGGGCCTGCCATCTGTCCTCCTTTTAAGACAAAAGCAAAACTGCCCCAGAACCCTCTCCTCCAGTCCCTACAGATGTTTTCTTACATCTCATTAGTCAGAGCAGGTCAGGTAGCTCCCCTAGTGGCAGCGGAAGCTAGAAAATTGAGGACCTGGTACGAAAGACAAGATTGCCATGTTGTCTCATACTGATCGGTCTCCTGAGGTCAGGCATGTTGCAGCCTGGATGAAGTCAGAGTTCTTTTATCAAGGAGGTGGCAGGATGGCTGCTGGGTAGGTAGCTAACTGCCTGCCCCAGTGATGGTCTTACTATTTTGTTGTTGTTTTTAATTGTTTTTAAGTGAGTGTAGATTACTGTATGCTTTAAAAACTGTTTTCTTCTTTTTTTTATTTCAAGTGCTTCTTCTAGAGCTGTGTTTGTGTGTCTTGCCACTGTCCAGAGTACAAATGACATAACTGCCCCCCTCATTCCTTCCTCAGGTCTCCGACCATCCGGGACATGGTCATCCGCTGCATTGCCCAGATGGTGAACTCCCAGGCGGCCAATATCCGCTCAGGCTGGAAGAACATCTTTGCTGTGTTCCACCAGGCAGCCTCAGATCACGATGGGAACATCGTGGAGCTGGCCTTCCAGACCACGGGCCACATTGTCAGTAAGTGGTCCTGTTCCCTCCTAATGTCCCATCTGCAAATCTTGAAAGAGTAGCTGCTTATTTCCTGTCTATTTTACCCCCAGAAGGGACTTCCTTATTTTAGCTGTACTGTGATGTAAGAGTGTGCCAGGCGGGATTCTTAGTTCTCCCATGTGCCCAGCAACCCTGTGAAGGAAATACCGTCAACACCCATTATTTGCAGATTCCATTTTTGTGAATTCATCTACTTGCTAAAATTTGTATGTAACCCCAGAACCAGTATTCCTGCTGCCTTTGTGGTCATTTATTGGACATGCAAAAGTGCTATCCAGTGATCCTAAGCACGGGAAGGCTGTGATATGTCTTATGGAGAAAAGTATGTTTTAGATAAACTTGTTCAGGCATGAATTATAGTGCTGTTGGCCTTGAGTTTATTATTCCCGAATAAATAATGTTTTTAAATAAAGTACCTTTAAACAGAAACACACATAGAACATTGTGTTATACATTGGGTTATACATTGACTGGTTGATGAAAGTGCTGTGACCAGAGGCTTGTAGGAACCTAGCCTTGTATTTCCCCCAGGAACAATGGTTCAGTGTTGGCTCATTCGGTGTTCACAGCTACTTTAGAGAACACAGCTCCCATGAATAAGAAGTGACTATATTTGTTTCCCCCTGTTTTACTGAAGCGGAAACTGAGGCACTGGAAAGTAAACTAGAATGACTTGCCCAAGATCACGCAGCTAGGACGTGGTGGGGCAGGATTCACCCCAAGCCAGCCAGCCCAGAGTTGATGCAGTGTCCCTCACTCTGGACTGATCAGAGGTCCGTGGTCCACCCTGTGATCATAGAACAAGATCTTTACTGTTCCTGGTCTTTGTGGAAATCTGTAAGGCATTGGGTTGGCTTTGATCTTTTTGAAGTCTTACTAACTTTTTGTAAACTTCTTGCCACTCACATTTTTCTCTTAGGTGATATTTGCAGGGTTTTGGTTTCTAAATCACCTTTCACCGTTAGCTCATTGACCTTCTTTATCTCACTTGATCTTCACATGATTCCGTCCACTAAGGTAGCATGAATACGGTCTTAGGATGGAAACAACCAGAGAATTAAGGGATGGACTTAGGATCACAGAACTGGAGCCAGAGTTTGACTCAGTGCTCAGCTTCTGCCAGGCCACCACTGAGTCACCTTCACATACAGATCAGTGTTTATATCTCATGTAGTTCTTTAAGCTTGTTTCTCAAATGGCTTAAGTTCAGCGGACACCTTGGCACCCTGGTGAAACTTGGTTTTCTCATGGCTTGCCCTCTCTCACTTCCTTAGGGACCCTTCTCAGGACCTTCCTGAGGCCTTCCCTGACCACCAGTCTAAACAGCCCCCCTTATCTTCTCTCTGTTACCTAGCACTTACCCCACCTGAGATTATTTTATATATGTGTTGACTTAGGTGATTATTGTCTGTCTTGCCCATTGGAGCACAAGCATTGTGAGGGCAGGAAGATTGATTGGTCACCTCTGTGCCCCCAAAACCATGCTTTGTACATAGTTGTCACTCAAATGTTCATTGAATAAATTACTATTTGGGCCTTTACATCATTGCTTGGGCTCAGAAACCAATTTAGCCTAAGCTGTGGGCTAAGCATTCCTGAATAATTTAATAAGAAATACCATCTTTCAGAGATACTGACGTGATTTCCTTAGATTTTCACAAAAATAATCATCTCTGGGTGTGTGTGTAATCCCCATTCTAAATTCTGTTCTTATAAAAATGAATGTGCCTTTGTCTCCACAGCAACAATTTTCCAGCACCATTTCCCCGCAGCCATCGATTCCTTTCAGGATGCTGTGAAGTGCTTGTCGGAGTTCGCCTGCAACGCTGCTTTCCCTGACACCAGCATGGAAGCCATCCGGCTCATCCGCTTCTGCGGGAAATACGTCTCCGAGAGGCCGCGGGTGCATTTCCTTTCCTCGCTGTTAGGGGTGGTGAGGCGAAAGGAGCCATGGGGCCCAAACCCTTGTTCCTGACAAAGAGCTTTCTAGCTACTCTTTTAGAAATGTGTTGTTTGCCCTAAGCTAGTGCTGCCTTTGCAGGGGTTGTACCTTTTCTGTATTTTGTATGTGTGAAAGTATTTATTTTATTCATACTAAACTTTTACATCGTATCCTACAGATTGTTTTGTAGAAGATAATGTTTTACATACCTTTGAATTTTGGCAAAGCTGAAGAAGCTAGCCATTTTTCTAGTTGAAAAAAAACAACCTCTCTTTTAGCAAATCACATTATGCCATTGTGACATGGCTGAGAGATCACGTTTAAAAATCTTACCTGTTGTTTTCTCCTGAAAATGTTTGGCATTTTCCTGTTGCCATCTCACCTCTCCAGAGTCCTGCTTGGTTTAAATAACAGTCTCAAAACTGTGAAATTGGGTGGAAACAAGCACAACTAAACTATAGTGGCCTATACAGATCTCTTCTTAAGCATTCTTTACAGAACTATAAACCCCTAAGATAAAGATCTATCTGGTCCCTGCAGTAACCCATTAGGGTGTGAGGATAATGAGAGCCATTGCTGACTGAGCACTTATGTCAGGCACCATTTTAGGTACTATGTGTTGATTTATGTAATCCCCACATCACACCTACCAGATAGGTACTTATATTCCCATTGTTCAGGGGAGTTAGCTGACGCACAGAGAAATTGCCTAATTTTAGATAACCAGAGTTGAAAAAGAAATTCCATTACAACAGATACCACCACTTCAAAGTGGTTACAAAGCAGAGGGCTTGATACCCCAGAAATAGAGCTTCACATCCAGACTGTGGAAAGACTGCCAGCTCCTAGCATCACCTTGGTCAGCTTACTTAACCTCATAGTGCCTCATTTGACTCATCTGTATGATGGGACTCTTATTTATACCTGCCTCCTGAAATTGTTGTGAGAGTTGTTAACTCACGGAGAGCATTCAGTAAATAGTAGCTGCTGCTGTTATTTTAAGTAGTGCGTATTACAGTAACACTTCAGAGGACCCTAAAGTATTGAATCATCCTGGATATTTTGCTAACACCATTTCACCTGTCATGTTCTTTTTAATGAACACCTCCCGGCCTCAGGACTCCTGTGAGCTGGCCCACTTGACTTAACTCTAAAACCCACAAAGGTTCATGAGTTCCTATGGGGAAACTGCTCCTGTGCCCTTGGGACAGACTTGTCTGTGTCTCTTTTTGATTCCCCATTGCTGAATGGATGTTTTTAGGAGCAGAAATGTGGGGCCCTGCTCTTTGTGTAATTTCCTTTTAGTTCCTTCTTTTCATTTGCATAGTCTGCCTCTGAGAGGTGACTTTCATTGCAGGTACTACAAGAATACACAAGCGACGACATGAATGTGGCTCCTGGTGACAGAGTCTGGGTCCGGGGCTGGTTCCCAATCCTGTTTGAGCTCTCCTGCATCATTAATAGATGCAAGCTAGATGTACGGACAAGGTAACCATGTCCCAGGGCATTACCCCTCCTGTCACTGAGTGAGTCTCAGTCACCTGCTCACCTCACCCCATGCTCTCCTACTCTCTCCTCTTTTGTTCTTGCCCCCACCCCCCACCCCCCATCTATTCCCTCTTCTGCACCTGGCTTTGTTTCTTCCAGAGGACTTACAGTCATGTTCGAGATCATGAAGAGCTATGGCCACACCTTTGAAAAGCACTGGTGGCAGGACCTGTTCAGAATTGTGTTCAGGATTTTTGACAATATGAAACTCCCAGAGCAGCAGTCAGAGGTAGGTGACTGAAGCACTGCCCTGGATGAGATGGAAAACAAGTCTCTGTGACCTCTGTCTGCCTCTGGGGCTTGCGTCGTAGTTGTCTACAGGGAAGTCTTAAATACCAAGGCACTTAAGGTGTGTTTTAAGAATGGAAACACCCTTCCTGGCACTCTTCTGCAGTATCGACTAGTACTAAGACACACTCTCTCCAGAAATAAATCACCACGCTCCGCCCACCAGCTCTCAGACATCCTACCTGCCATTTCAGCAGGGCACCTGACTGGTCGTCTTACCTATTGGGTTCATACCAACTTCTGAACAGTTAATAAAAAGTGGAGAGACTCTGGTCCCTTTACAAACTTATTAAAAAGGTTTTTAATAAAGTTACAGTTGGAGTTGATATCAGCAAATACATACATTTTAAAAGATATTTGATGACTTTAATTGTCTTTGTTATTTTTCCCCTGAAGTTAGAGGGTTGCAAAGAGGATATTCTAGCTTAAGATTTTTTTGCCTTTTAATAATGCCATTCCCTTCCTCCCCCTAGTATAGAAGTGATATACACTTAATATGGACTATTAGGAATATACAGAAAATTCATCATTTTATTATTCAGAGATTAATGTTTTGCCAAATTCTCTTCAGTCTTTACATGAATTAAATAGGGTTAAGGTCATAGTATAGATATAGTTCTCTAATCTTATTTTAAAGTAATTTAAATTTTTAATCACTGTAAGACAAATCAGAAAGCAAAAACAAAAGAGTTTAAACACCCACATTCCAGTCTTTCATAGGTAACCACAGTTTAGCCCTTTAGATTCTGTGTGTGTGTGTGTGTGTGTGTGTGTGTGTGTGTGTGTGATACACCTTTTTTCTTATTACAAAAATGGAGTCCACGGCATATACTATAACCTGCCTTTTTAGCCTAATATGTGAGTGTTTTTTTCACAACAGTAACTTGTCTTCTACAGTGTTTTTAAGGGCTACAGAACATTCCCACCTGCAGATGTTCCATAATCCAATGGAATATTGTTTCCATTTTTTTTCTTTAGACAGCACTGAAATGGACATTTTTGCAGCTACACTTATACTCATTATTTCTTATTTTATTTAGGACAAGTGCTGGAACTGTCAGGTTTGGGGCTTCACATTACTGAGGCTTTTAATAGTAACTTCTGTTGACCTCCAAATATACTTTTAGCTGTATTCACACTTCTGCCAGAAATGTATGAGAGTTCCTGCTTCTCTATACCCACCCTAGCTCTTCATATTTTATTTAATCATTAAGTTGATGGATCAGAGGATCATGTTAAAGAAGTTAAATTGCTATTAAGGATGCATATTTTCCTTCACATCATTAATCATTAGCATTTCTTCTTTTATGAATCGCTTTTTTATAGCCTTAGCCTATCTATTGGGTTATTGATCTTCTGATTAATTTATGAATTTTTAATATAAAAATAATTAGCATTTCCTTACATAAATTGCAGGTGATTTTGCCCACTTTGTTCTCATTTCCTTTTTGTTTTAGAAAATTTTAGCTTTTAAGTAACCAAATCCATCAGTTTTTCCCTTTATGGGTTCCAGTTTTGGAATCTTGCTTAGCAACCCTTCCCTTTTTCATGATTTTATAAATCTCTCTATATATTTCTTTTCGTAATTTTACGGCATCATATTTTATTTTTTTAGCTTTATTGAGATACAATTGAAATTCAGCACTGAATAAATTTAAGGTGTACAGCATAATAACTTGACTTATATATATTGTGGAATGATTACCACAATCAATTTAATTAATATCCATCATCTCATATACTGGGGGGGTGCCAAAAAATTTATACACATTTTAAGAGATGGTAACTACTTTGAGCACCTCTTATAATTGCAGAAGTCAGTGTGTCTTGTATTCATCTTTTGTTATCAGTATATATTGAGTATTACAATTTTAATACAGTTTTTTCCTTTCTTAAAATGTGTATACATTTTTTGGTACCCTCTGTAGATATAAAAGAAGAAAAAATTTTTTTTCTTGTAATGAAAACTTTTAGGAGATACTCTTTTAGCATTTTTCAGATATATATATAGCAGTATTAACTGTGGTCATCATGTTATCATTTCATACCCAATACCTACTTATCTTAGAGCTGGAAGTTTGTCCCTTTTGACCACCTTCATCTAATTCCTCTACTCTCTACCCCCGACCTCTGGTAACCATAAGTCTAATCCCTTTTTCTATGAGTTTTTTTTTTTTTTTTTTTTTTAAGATTCCACATAAAGGCGAGATCATACAGTATTTGTCTTTCTCTGTCTAACTTAGTTAGTATAATGCCCTCAAGATCCATTCATGCAGTCCCAGTGCCGGGATTCCCTTTCTTTTTTTATGGCTGAATAGTATTCCATTGTGCATATATGCACCACATTTTCTTTCTCCATTCATTCACTGATAGACACTTAGGTTGTTTCCCTGTCTTACCTATTGTGAATAATGATGCTGCAGACATGGGGTGCCGATATTTCTTCAACATAGTGTTTTTCTTTCTTTCAGCTATCTACCCAAAAGTAGGATTTAGTGAATCATATGATAGTTCTATTTTTAACTTTTTGAGAAGCTTCCATACTATTTTCCGTAGTGGTTTTACCAATTTACAATCCCACCGATAGTATACAAGGGTTCCCTTTTCTCCACATGCTCACCAGCATTTATCTCCTGTCTTTTTTATTATAGCCATTCTGACAGACATGAGGTGATAGATCTCTCATTGTGGTTTTTGTTTGTATTTCCCTGATGATGTGATGTTGAGTACCTTGTCATATAGCTGTTGGCCATTTCTATATCTTCTTTGGACAAATATCTATTTAGCATTTTTAGTATTTAAATTTTTGATATATGTTGTATTTAGCATAATCTCATAATTATTTTTTCCACATCATTAAAACTTTGTGTCAGTAACACTTTGAATGACTCTTTAATGTTCTGTCATAGGGATGTACTTATTTTAATTATCATATTGCTGGACATTAGTTTGTATCTGTGTTTACAGTATGTAAATAACCATACCAGTATGATAAACATAACCTTTACCCACAAATCTTTGATTGTCTCTTTAGGATTCATTCCTGGAAATGTTACTGCATCAGTGGATGTGAACACTTTTAAGACTGTTGATACATAACTGCCAATTGCTTTCCAGGGCAATTTATCAATGATGTATGGGAATGCCCATCTCACTGCAGGGAGAGTGGCTTTTAAACTCTCTTATTTTTTTATTGTTTTTCCAGAAGTCTGAATGGATGACAACAACTTGCAATCATGCACTTTATGCTATTTGTGATGTATTTACCCAGTTCTATGAAGCTTTGAATGAAATTCTTCTTTCTGATGTATTTGCACAGTTGCAGTGGTGTGTAAAACAAGGTACTCTGTGTCTCTAGGCATCATTGTCTTGATATATAGTTCCTATAAAAACACCTCCCAACCAATTCAGTTTATAAAGCATTTAAGGTGGGATGTGATGGTTTGTTTTTTTTTTTAAAGAGGTACCTTTGTGTATTATACTGTTCTTTCTGTTTTTGTATGTATTTGAAATTCTCTATAATGAAATGTTTCTAAAATGAGCATTCAAAATCAATAACTTCACCAATGAACATTCTCTGTTTGAGTACTTATGTGTTTATTTTAGCATGTATTAGGAAAACTACCCATATAGCACGTTAGAATTGGGTCCCCATAGATAGTTTTGGCTGAGTATAAAACTTAACTTAGTTAAGTTTTTCAAAAAGTGATTCTGATCACTTTTTTTTATAACAACTGATACTGATATGGCAAAAGTAGTGTTTGAGTGACTGAATTTTAAAAATACTATTCTAATGTTTTCCATCCCTAGCAATAAAGCTATGATAAATAATTTTATCTCTTTATAGTCTACTTAAACTATAAAAATGTTAACACTGTGTGTAGCATGCTTCATTAATTGAAAGCCTGCCAGCCCACCAGTTGCATGGCCTGTACCTCACAATGTGAAATCTCAGTGATGTGGTTGGAGCTAAACAGCAGTTGAAATTTGATGATAGATATTATTTTATTTTGCAGATAATGAACAGTTGGCTCGATCAGGTACAAATTGCTTAGAGAATTTAGTAATATCCAATGGAGAGAAATTCAGTCCTGATGTCTGGGATGAAACATGCAATTGTATGTTGGATATTTTCAAAACAACCATTCCACATGTGTAAGTGTTAATGTGATTATTATTTCTGTGTTCAGTGTATATCTTAAAGCCCTGGGTTGCCTTTCACATTGATCATTTTTATTCTCTTGCATTCCTTCAAGTTTGCTGACATGGAGGCCTGTAGGAATGGAGGAAGATTCATCAGAAAAACATTTGGTAAGTTTTTTTTTTGTTTCGGGTTGTCTTTTCTCTGATCTCATATTATAGTAAAAAATTAAGCAGCCCAAAGAGTTTGTGCTTTCCTGGTGAGAAGTGATTAAAAATGGTTATAAGATCTAAAAACTATGTATGTTCATTAACATATTTTTCTAAGTACAGTAAAGTATTAAAAAAATGAATCACCTCACTCAATAAAAACCGCAAAACATTTCTAGCTTTTTTATGTGACTGCACACATGTAACCCACATGTTTGAAATTTGAGCTCACTTGGCACATGATGTATTAATTGACATTGTGAGCATTTTTCCATATTCTTAAACATTCTCTGAAATCAGCCTTTTCAGTGGCTGCACGTTATTGTAATTTATTTAGTGAATTCTCCCTTATTGGCCAGGTCAGTTCTAGTATTTCACTGTTATAAATAACAGTTTTGTGTAATTATCCTTATTTATTACCCTCCTAAATAAAGAGTGCTTTCCTCTCCACCAATGAAATAGTAGTTACTGTTTTTTTGTGTGAAACATCATAAAGTTCTAATTCAGGTCTCACTTTAAAATACTTTGGTTTACAAGAGGATTTGTAATTATAAACTTCTACTCCCAAATAACTATAAGGCCATTAGATATTAAAAGGCATGTGGGATATAACAGCTTAATAACAGAGACCATTATTTAAACATTTTCTGTTGTTTAACTTTGTCACCTGCTGTCAACTTAAAAAGAAAAAGCTACCTATTGCACTAGTTTATTGTTTAACTTGATCTCATTAAAAATTGGTCACACTCATTGTTAAATCCTAGTATGTTGAGAAATGCCCTCTAAATTGGAATAAGGAAATATACAGTGTTAATGGAGGGAAAGAAGTTGGAAATTCATAATCTCTCCTATGCAGCCTCTGAGAAGTGCTAATCACACAATACAATTTTACTTCAAGTGGGGCCCCAGTGTTAAAACAGGAACCTCTCTGCCCAGATACTGAATTGTGGATGAAAAGTAGTGAACATTGTATTTCTCTGTTTTACTTTTAGGATGTGGACCTGGACCGCCAGTCTTTAAGCAGTATAGATAAAAATGCCTCTGAAAGAGGCCAGAGCCAACTCTCTAACCCGACCGATGAGAGCTGGAAAGGTAGATCATATGCAAGTAAGGCCACTTTTTTTGTTGTTTTCATTTATTTTAAATAGGTAACACATTTACCTGATTCAGATATGCAGAAGATGCAAAAGGGTAAACATGATAAGCCTTTCTTCCATTCCTGTGCCTCAGTCTGCCAGTCCCCTCGCCTTCACAGCCATTGTCACCAAGTTTTTATGTACCTTTCCAGAGACATTTATTCATATACAAAAAATGCATATCCATATCTGTATATGCATATATGTGTATGAATTCTTCTGTTTTATGCAAATTATAGAATACTATAAGAATACTATGCATTATTCTTTTTTCACTTAGTATATATCTTAGGAATCTTTGAAAATGAGTACCTAAAGAGGTTTCATATCCTTTTATACTATTGTATATTATTACAGGATATGGATGTACTATTATTTGCTTAATTGGGTTTCTACTAATGACCATTTATATTATTCCCATTTTTTTCTGTTACAGTCAATATTGCATTAAATTCCTAATACAAGTGTCATTTGTGAGTTTACCTGTACAATGAATTCCTTGAAATAGGACTGTTGGGTTAACAGATGAGTGCATGTGCCATTTTGACAGATAATTCTAGATTGCTGCCATCTTTCCTTTCCAGTGAAACAAAAAGAAATTTTAAAAATAAACAGAACAAAATTATAATAGAGAATATCGATTCCGAATAAGATCCTACAGGTTCTGCAGATTCTCCCATCGAGTGGCAGGGGCTCAAGTCATCATTAGGAGAGAATTTTATTTTAAAAGTGTCATCTTAAACTGCAACGATGTCCGTTAAACATCACAATTAAACATGCCAAAGGAGAAGCCATGTTGTCAAAATGCCCACTTAACCCACCCAGACATCTCAAACCCACCCTTTGCTGACCTTCTATAACCCCATTATTGTTTTTTAATTAAAGCTAGTTCCACATAGAGCTTTTATATGTATGTAATTCCACAGCTACTTTTAAAAACTTGAAGGTGGCCCAGTCTCCTTGTTTTCCATCACTAAATGTTTCATTTAATGTTCTCCACATTCTGATTCTATAACAATAAGTTGAATAAGAAATTATACTTTTACCTTGGTCAAATCAACCAACACCTACGATGTGCCTGTCATGGGCTCCCCCTGATCCCAGGGATTGAGAAGAAAAGACAGATATGACACTAGGCAGAGTCGAGTCAATAGGCAGAAAACAAACCAGTCATTTGAACAGAGAAAATTCTACATAAGAATTATTAACTAGTCAAAGATGGCTAACAACTAAAAGAGGTAGGACTCTTGAGGGATACCTCGAGGTAGAAAATGGAGAAAGCAGTACTACTTCCAGCGCAGACAGAAAGTGATCCAGAAGTAGAAACTTAAATGAGCCGTGCCCCTCAAGACTGAAATTCAGAGCTCTGGAGTGTCTCTCCACTGTGGGAACCTGTAACCTCTTGGGGCTAGCACCCAGTCTGAAACTGGTCTGTAGCCTGACTGACTCCTTCCCCTTCTTTAGGTCTTTGCTCAGGTACCACATGTTCAGAGAGACCTTTCCTAACCAGCTTGTTTAAACCTGTAACCCTACCCTGCCACCCTCCCTGTCTTACCTCCACCTCTACCTTATGTCCTCTTCATTTGACATACTCTGTCTTATACTTAATATCATGCTTAGTGTTTGTCTGCCATAGGAGCAGGGATTTTTATCCAGCTTACTCATTTTGTCCAGCCATAGCATCGAGAACTGTGCCTGGCACATAGTAGGAGCCCAGTGAATATATACCCACTACTGGCTGAATCATTATTAGGGTTAATCTTTATCATCTAATATAGATCAGAAACTGTTTGCCAGCCTCCTCATCAAGTGTGTGGTCCAGTTGGAATTGATACAGACCATCGACAACATTGTGTTCTACCCTGCCACAAGCAAAAAGGAAGATGCAGAGCACATGGTTGCTGCCCAGGTAATAAAGTCAGGGTGTCTTTGTCCATGGGGAGGTTGCCCGGATGGAGTGGTGTGCTGGAGCCAGCTCATACTGGCTCTCAAGCGTCCATCGTGCTCATCTCTTCCCAGCCCCTTGTTCACCATCATGTTGGTATCTTGAAATTGGCCACAATGGGAGTATTTACACCACAGACATCTGCAAACACTGAACATCAGGGCTTCTTTTTTTTCATTCCCAGAGAGCTGATTTACCAGCATACCGTTGCTCAGATGCCACCCCACACCCTGAATGTTATTAATCACAGGGACTGTTCCTCATAATCGGTATATAATTTAACCACAAATAACTGAGAGGGAAACGTGTGGATAATGATACCAGTTTTTCCTTGAGAAAGTCCACTTTTTTGTTTTGTGTATGCAATTTTTTATTTTCACAGTATTCTTGCAAACACAGAATTGAGTGTTTAAAATGTGGATAGTAGCGTTACACCATGGGTTGCCAACGTGAGTGCCTCAGGGGCTAGCAGTTCCTGTGAGTGCATGCTACAGGCTGGGAGGGACTGTGGCAGAGAGAGTGCCAGCCCAGCCAGAGCTGCAGCCACCTCCCAGCCCAAGAGGCATGTTGCTGTCAGGGGGGCAAGTCATGTCAATCTTTCAGTTTTTCAAGAGGAGCCAGAATCAAGAATTTTTTCATATTAGGAAATCGCCTGTTTATTAAGGGCTGTAATTACTAATGAACAAAATATATCTGTGGGCCAGATCCAGCCCAAAAACTGTCTTTTTTTCATTTATTTATTTTTTAAGTGTACAGTATTTAGTATAATCACAAAGTTGTGCAAACATCACCACTGTCTTAATTCCATAACATTTTTTTCACTGCAAAAGGAAATGCCCTAACCATTAGCAGTCACTTCCCATTTCCTCTTTGCTCCATCCCTTGGCACCAGCTAATCTACTTTCTATCTGTATGGATTTGCCCAGTGTGAATATTTATATTAATGGAATCATGTAATATATGTGGGCTTTTGTGTCTGGCTTGTTTAACTTAGAATAATATTTTCCCGTTTGATCCATCACGTTGTATAATAACGTGTACCAGTACTATTCAAATCCTTTCCCTACTTTTAAATTGGGTTATTTATCTTATCATTGATTTATAAGAGTTTTATGCCTTCTGGATAGTAGGCCCTTATCAGACATGTGTTTGCAACCATTTTTCTCCCATCCTGTGCATGTCTTTCCAGTTTCTTGATGGTGTCCTTTCAAGTACAAAAGTTTTTAATTTTGATAAAGTACAATTTTCTATTTTTTCTTTAGTCTCTTGTACTTTTAGTGTCGTATCTAAGAAAGTATTACCTAATTCAAGGTCACAGAGATTTACAGGTTGTAAACTCAGGCTAGGGGCTTGAACCCATGACCCTGGAATTGAGAGTCCCAAGCTCTCCCAACTGAGCTAGTCGGGCCATGGGAAGGTCACAGTGATTTAGGCCTATGTTTTCTCTTAAGAGCTTTATAATTTTGGCTCTTACACTTAGGTCTTTGATCCATTTTGTTAATTTTTTGTATGATGAGAGAGAGGATTTACCTTCATCCTTTTGCATGTAGATATCTAGTTGTCCCAGCACTATTTGTTGTAAAGACTATTTTCCCCAGTGAGTTGTTCTGAAGATTTATTTCTGGACTTTCAGTTCTGTTCCATTTTTTGGGGGGCCAGGGGGTTGGTTCCCTGCATGGGATCAAACCCAGGCTGCAGCGAGCGGTGAGAGTGCCAAAACCTAGCCACTAGACCACCAGGGAACTCCCCTTATATGTCTTTCTTTAAGTCAATACCACACTATCTTGATTACTGTAGCTTATTATCAAGTTTTGAAATTGGGAAGTATGAGTCTTCCAACTTTGTGCTGCGTTTTTTCTTCTTCAGATTTTTATAAGCGTTTATTTGAGCCAAACTAATGACATTGCCAGGAAGCAAGATCTCAAATCCTTCTCCTTTTTCAAGACTATTTTGGCTACTTCTTGTCATGTGCATTTCCATATGAATTTTAGGATCAGCTTGTCAATTTCTGCAAAGAAGTCAGGTGGGATTTTGATAAGGATGTAATGAATTTATAGATTAGTTTGAAGAATATTGCAAGCTCTGCTCCTTTTGTCGTTTTGTAACCTCTAGCTTATAAGGAGGGTGTGGCCCATTCCTAAAGGGCTCAAGAAATATAAAATCCCTAATTATGTCTTAGATTTTAGGCAACATCTTTAACAAAAATTTCTAGCATTTCATACATGTTTTTATGAATTTTTCCCTTCACATTTGAAAGCACAGGTATTGAACTTAAGTTCATTAATTACCTGTTGAAGCTAAAGATGCCACTTGGGCTTTGCTTAACAATTTCTATCTTTTCAGTGGGTATGTTTTGAGATTTACATCTTCTATCACATATACTGCAGTTTGATTGTCTCATTTTCAGTTTCTTCATAAAATGAGGACAGTGCAACCCTGTAGTGAAATAATTGGAGAAATACACACTTCTGTTCGTGCAATGAAGGCAATACTGACCAAACTAAAACTTTTGCCAGCAAGGCCCATCATCACGCAAGAGCTCAATATATTCTCTCACCAGCCAATGAGCAGTGTAAATGGAAAATAGTTCAGGGTGTTGAAAAATGAAGTATATCTTACACAGAGGATGACTTTCCTGTATCTGATACTACAATGTTCAAAACCAGTTGCATCTTTTTTACTTAGTTCTCCTGTCCTCCTCTCTCTAGCAAGACACGCTGGATGCAGATATCCACATAGAGACAGAGGATCAGGGCATGTATAAATGCATGTCCTCCCAGCACCTCTTCAAGCTGTTGGACTGCTTGCAGGAGTCCCATTCATTCTCAAAGGCTTTCAACTCCAATTATGAGCAGCGAACTGTCCTGTGGCGAGCAGGTAAGGACTCACAGTAGATAGGACAGGTGGCCACACCTGTCATTATCCTTAAACATTCAAGTCTTTGAGAGAGTACTGATATTGTAAACATAGCTGGAATAACTTAACATATACTTTCATACTGGAGGAAAAAAGAAAGGAAATACTGGATAGATTTCATCCCAGTACCAGGAATATTGCCTGACACACGGGAGAGTCTCAGTATTCGATGGGGAAACAAATTGAAAGTTAGAGAACTGAATTGGTGAGCAACTCGAGAAATTTTACATTAGATAAAATTGTATGGTTAAATATGATATAATAAGCATGGTAGTCTAGGGCAAACAGAAAACATTCCTACATTTTCTGAGGCTGTTAGGGGTCTTCTCTCTCCCTCACTGCTAAAAATAAATATACAAATCCTGGGGTGATGCTAGTAGGCTGCTTTTTTGAACTTTGCACAAAAGTGATACTTTATATAATTTTTATATTGTCACTATTACTTCAGTTTTATACCCAAATGCTTATTTTTAACCTACAATTTTAAAATCTCATTTTTCTCTGTGACTTTAAAATACTTAGATCAGGCATGTCCAACCTGCGGCCCAGGACAGCCTTAAATGCAGCCCAACACAAATTCTTAAAACATAATGAGATTGTTTTGTGACCTTTTTATTAGCTTATCAGCTATTGTTAGTGTTAGTATATTTTATGTTGGGCCCAAGACAATTCTTCTTCCTTTGTGGCCCAGGGAAGCCAAAAGGTTGGACACTGCTGCTCTAGATGTTTTATGTTTTCGCCTATAAGGTTTTGCTTATGAGGATGGTTTACACACCTCTGTGGTTTTTTAAGAAAAGGTGTTATTATGTGTGCTTTCTGAAAAAAAAAATCATGCAACATGCTAGAATTCTTAAGCACTCATTATTACACTTGAGAAGATAAAACCAGTGACTTCACCAGCCAGTGAGCCAGAGTCTAAGTGGAGAAACAAGCGTGGTGTCTTATACAGAGGATGAGCTATCATGACTGCCTTTGTCAGATATCCCAGTTAAGCTGTATTAAGAATGTGACATGTTTCAGTATTGCTTAACGTAACTATTTTGGTTCCCACATGATTTCTCAGCATTAACCTAGAAGTGTGCACAATTTCTGTGACTATCTGATTTTAAGGTTTTAAGGGCAAGTCTAAACCCAATCTTCTAAAACAAGAAACTAGCAGCCTGGCCTGTTGTTTGAGGATCCTGTTTCGAATGTATGTTGATGAGAACCGCAGAGATTCCTGGGAAGAAATACAGCAGCGACTTTTGAAGTAAGAAAATTGGTTTGCGATTAAATTTCTTATCTGTAATACATACAATGCATCACAATACCTTGAATTGAAAAGGATAGGAGAAAAATATCTACACACTATGCCCTTTTTGTTTCTTCCTTGTGTTTGGTGACTTTTCTATTTCACTTCTCTAATGCCCCTTGGAGGTCAGGGTCTCATTTCTCTTATCCAGAAGTTTCTTAAGGTACAGAAACATGGGCATTGGAAAGTGCCCCGAACCCAGAGTCAACAGGCCTGGAGCAAAGTCCTTGCTAGGTTCTCTTTAGAGCACTGTCAGCTCTAACATCCCATCATTCCTTCTTTCCAGGAGGAAAGTATTAGAATCATACAATACCAGGATATACTTACTCTGCAGAAATGAAGTGGTGGAGAGTCAGTGGGACACCACTGAGAGATCCCCAGAAGAGTAGATCTTTACAACCCACCTTTTTGGGCAACTTTGAACTGGATGCTCATGTCTGAGCCTCCTTTTACTCCTTTAAGATTTAAAAAAGTAACACGCGGTGATGCTGCTGTGCATCTGTGTGATAAGATAGGCACTTTCCTGCACTGCTGGTGGGAAGTGCACAGTGACAGCATCTTCCTGGAAATCAAGTGGCATTACACATCGGGAGCCTT
Source organism: Lyroderma lyra (assembly GCA_004026885.1). Classification (NCBI taxonomy): domain Eukaryota; kingdom Metazoa; phylum Chordata; class Mammalia; order Chiroptera; family Megadermatidae; genus Lyroderma; species Lyroderma lyra. Next base: position 73,284 of record PVJL010005913.1, read on the forward strand.
GAAGTGTTCATTCTCTTTCTTTGAGTCAGTAATTCCACTATTATGGAATCTAAGAAAATACCTGAGCAATATAATAAGAACCAGGATTCCTACACAGAATATTCATTGCAGACTTACTTATAAAGAGAAAAAAATTGAAACAGCTGAATTGTGAAATGGATAACTAAATTATGGCATAACCTATGATAAAAGTACTATGTAGCCATTAAAAATGAAGTTTTTAAAAAAATTTTTTCTTGATATGAAAATTAATGTTTCAGCATACACACAAAAAAAACAGGATGTAAAGCTTTACAAGTATATACTTACAATTTTCAGTATCTTTTTTTAAATCATGGACAAAAAAGCTGGAAGGAAATATGCCTAAATATTGTCATGTGTTCTTTAGGATGATGGAATTGTAGGTATTGTTTCTCCTTTATACTTTTATGCATTTTTCAGTTGTCTTACAGTAAGAATATATGACTACCAAGTCATAAACTAAAAAAGGAATAAAAGGGAATACCAGTAGCTCATGTCAACTTAACTCAAGCCCAAAAGAGAATTACCTGCATAGTCTCATAAATTTTCTCTGAAGGATACATAAATGTTAAGTTTTTAGCTTAACTGCTTTTAAAAATGAACATTTATACATGATATGAGAAGAGAAAGGCAGTGGGTAATTAAGTATGGATGATAAGCTCTTGTGCTTACTGTGCTGCAAACACTGATGGAGTCCTAGCCATGTGCCAGGTCTGCACTTAGCTAACCTTTAACATACTCATTTCATTTCATCATCACAACAGTCCCTGGAGTTTGGTACAGTTACTGATCCCCATATTACAGTGGAGGAAACTGAGGTTCAGCGATGTATCTTGTTCAAGCTTGCAAATACTCATTGCAAGAATCAAGAATTCTCTACTCCACTAGAATGAGCTGTTAATCTTTTGTTTGATGTGCCTCCCCTTGTCTGACTCTTCCAGGGTGTGCAGTGAGGCTCTTGCCTATTTCATCACCGTGAACTCTGAAAGCCATCGGGAGGCCTGGACAAGTCTCCTGCTGTTACTTCTGACAAAAGCCCTCAAAATAAATGATGAAAAGGTATAAACAAGTAAACTCTGATGTCTCTACTGAGGCATAGGTTTGGGTTGGCTCTTTTCTCAGAGTTTGAGACAACTATCTTCTTAATTCTTCCAAGGATGATTACATAAGTACCACCATTCTAGATGCATCTGAGGGAAGTTAGTTCATTACAAACAATGGATGCCTTACATTATTAGGGCTTTCTCTCTCACAAAGAACCCCAATTGAGAAAGACTGAAGTTAAAACCATGCATGTTGCTATGGTGATTTTCAGCATGGCTTTGTTGGAAGAGAGGGTTGAGATTGGGAAACACTGGTTTAGAACTGGGAACTTGCTTTACTAAAATGAAAATTGACTTTGATGGCAAGGCTGTCCCCCAGTAATTTATGTTTGAAGGTAAATAACTAAAAAAGTTTTCATTGGCAATTTTTTTGTAGCATCTTTCTAATAACAAGAAAAACCACCAATATTGCAGTAAGTTCCAGGGTGAGATGAACACTTTTGAAAAACTAGGGCCAAAAATTAGTTTTATGTCTAATTTTATCTCTTCCCTTCTCTCCTACCTCAAGTTTAAAGCACATGCTTCAATGTACTATCCCTACTTGTGTGAAATTATGCAGTTTGACCTGATTCCTGAGCTCCGAGCAGTTCTGCGGAAGTTCTTCTTACGGATAGGTATTGTGTATAAGATATGGATTCCAGAAGAGCCATCGCAGGTACCAGGGACCCTGTCACCAATGTGGTAGCCCAGGCCACTGCTGCTTTTCTGCAGAACATTCACCATGCCACCTCTGCCTGGCACATCTCCTGAAGGGGCAGATCATAGAAACAAGGAGTCAGCATCTTGAAGTCTTGGAATGGTCTGGATAAAGATGGCCTTTGCACTTGTACCATCGGAGTCCCTGACTGAGGCTTTGTGGTATTTTCATTAAGCTGTTGCATACCCAGTTAACACAGTAGGTGGGGAGTCTGCTTCATCTCTGTCATTCCATTTTACCAATTGAACTGTCTATCAGATCTGTCATTGCTCATGGCATCATTGTCTAGCAAAGTCCTATGATTGGCTGTAAACATTTCGTCAGAGGAAGTCACTCCCCTTGAAAGTACTGAACATAGCTGTATAGGTTCCTGATAATTAGAGAGTATGTTAATAAAATTTCTTGTAATGGCTATGTGCCACCTAAAATATGCTGGGTTTTTTATTATTGTTTGAGTGTGTTAGAGAAATTTGAGTGTTTTTGTCAGTCGTGAGTCAGCTGTAGTTAAATTAGTTTGGGGAAAGGTAAAGAACAAAAGCATTTTTTTTCTGTTTTCTTTATGTCTGAGTGATTTTGAAAGTATTTTACAAAAAAGATAATTGAAGATTCGATTGAAGGCAGAGTTTAGTAATTAAGTTAGAACAAAGAGCTTGCAAGGTTAAAAAAAATGTAGTGCCTCCTGACTCTCCCTATTTTGGAGAGAAAAAGTCTATAGAAAAAAGTAAAAGATTTAATGAAGATGATTGCCTTCCTTAAGTATTTGTGGTGGATGGGTATTAAATTAAATTTCCAGAATACATTGTCCATCTCACACTCTCTGAAATCTAATATATGAAGTAGTAATGAAAATGAAGTAGTAATTTAAGAGCTAATTTATATTTGAGTAAACCTTTTATTTTTTACCTCAGAAGAGTGAGTGTACCAGTTTTTAGGCACTGAATTTTTTGGAAAGGTAGATTCTGAGGCCCTTTTCATGTTAATGATGGTGCAATACTCTTAACTACAGTAGAACTGAATTCTGATGCAGCTTATATAAAAGTGGGCAGTACACAAATACTGCCCAAAGCCTGCAAGCAGTATATTTGGAAGCTTATTTTTTCTGAGTCAGTGAGAACAAGAACACACACTTCACTCTCTGCCCTCTCTGCACTGCTCACCTCGAGCAGCGTTCAGCGTTAGAAAGGGTTACAGTTATTAAAACTTGCAGACTCCTACCTGTACCCGTTAGTCCTGCACATTGGGTTGTATTGGTGTCAACTCTGGTGCCTTAGAAGTTAGTAAGTTGGGATCCAATCTATAAAATAGGATATTTTTTCTTTATAGAGAAGGATTTCTGGTGCTTCTGTTCACTAAGAAACCGATTTCTTAAATGTTACGGTTTTTAACAGCCTTGAGAAATGTTTGTTTTGGGCCAGCGGTACTGTCTCCTTTTTTATTTCCTCAAAAGTATTTTCATTTCTTTACCAAAGAAAAAAAGAGTGGGTTTATGTTTTTATGTTACTTACTTACATTTAAGAGGAACCATATGATTTAGCAGGAAGGGACCGTGGAAGTGTCTTACTGTGAATGGCAAACGTTAGCACATTTGACTGACCTGTCTTAAATCTGTTACATCTCTACACTGCAACGTGGAAGCTATGTCCTAAGATTTACTCCCGGTACTATAGCTCATCACACTCTCAGCAAGTCAGTCATCTCCACTGACATTTGTACTAAAGGTGTAAGTGGGGGATACACATATTCATTACATTTTCAGTACAGCTGCATCCCTGATTGAGATTTTTTCCTTTCCTTCTAAGGTTGTCATGTGACATTTTCTTCATCATATGTGACCGCAAGACTTTTCCAGTAGGAGTTCCCTGGTGGTGTAGTGGCTAAGGTTTCGGCGCTGTCAACGCTGTGGCCTGGGTTCAATTCCCAGCCAGGGAACTACCCACATTAAAAAAAAAAAAAAAAGACTTTTCCAGTATACTCCTGCCTTCTTTTTCATTTTTACCTCCTCTTGCAGAGTAAAATATGTGTAGGTGCATTTTGTTACTTGCTGAAACATTCGGGTTTTAATTTCTTTTTAACTTTGTCTTTTAAACAATTGAATATTCTGAGTGAGGCATTTGAATTGTACCAGCACGGACCTTTAAAAACTGGATGTGAGGAGTTCCCTGGTGGTGTAGTGGCTTAAGGCTTCGGCACTGGCGCTGTCAGTGCTGCAGCCTGGGTTCAATTCCCACCCACATACGAAAAAGCAAAAAAAAACAAAACAAAAACAAAAAACCTGGATGTAAAACTATTTAGGGTAATATTTCTTGTTGGTGAACCGTGATGTACAGAGGAAATCCTTTACCTCCAGTAGTAAGCCATTCAGCCTAAATTCTACTTCGTGAGTAAATCTATTTCATGGTAAACGTGGCTTGTGCCACTCAAACACTAGTGACAAAAGGTGTGAATGACTGCATCACCAGGCCAGGTCACCACTAACCAAATTAGGGAGAAGGGGGAAGTATCTCCAAGGTCTTATTTTTTTTCTCAGAATGCTTTAAGACTTAAGTGTTAAGTATATGTGCTGGGTCTCTAGAGAGGTTTTTATTTGTTACAATACTGCTGCTTTGAGTAATTTTGTTTTTCATCATTTGTCTTTTATGGAAATCACCAGCTTTGGTATCTTAACAACAAAACAGATGGGAAATTTTATTTCTAATATGCCTCTTTACACTCAAATACACTTTTTCCCTGATAACTCCTCACATACAACCAAAGAACTTAAGTTACAGAAATTGTGTAATATCTGGAAATACAGCACTCTCCTCTGACAGGTGACTTTTATACAAAATGAAAAAACTCAATCTTTTTTGTTGTTCTGTTGTGATTATGGCTATACATTTAGTAATCTTTAATAGTTATTAAAGGAACCAAACCTGTTGACAAATGCAAGTATGACCATTTCATTTAAATGTTTGTTGTTATGATGCAAATGGGTATTTGTTTAAACAGAAGCTGGATTCTCAATACTGCATTTTCTGATTTCTGTTTTAGTGTTTGTGTTAAGGTAGACATAGCTTGAACTCATGAGAAATCCTGGAGTTTTGCTATCAGCAGCTTTGTAGTTTGGGATACAAAGAAACCAAAGCTGACTATTTAAAAGAATGACTATATCTAGAAATCCTTGCTCTCCAAAAAAGACACTCATCAAAGATGTGGTTTTTCTCAGTATTCTAATTTTTAAAAAATTTTATCTGCATATTTACATCGGATATTCCTTTATGTACAAAATATGTTTTACCTCCTTAAAATGCCTAAAAGTTAATAGCTACTTTTGTTTAACCTATACATGATGATTAAGTGCATTTAATATTGGTAATTTAATGAAAAGCATTCCTTGCCCAATGGATGTATACATTTTTGAAACAATAAGCAGAATTATATAATATGAAATGCTATGTAAAGTTTTCTATGTAAAAATATTATGTATAATACTGTTAAAATATCCTATGCTTTAATCAAGTGGTAAATCAATAAAGTTTTAAAAAGTAACATCATTTTTAATGTAGTAATAATATATGTACCAAGCCACAGTTTTGCATTTGTTTAGTCTGCTGGCAGGTTTAAGCATGTAGTTTAACAAATAGAATTATTAATGAGAGAATATTAAGTATGGGTTTTAATTTTTTAAAATAAGATTTCCCTTTCCCTCCTTTCTCCCCCCACCCCATGAAAATGAAAAAAAAAAAAAAAAATCCTGTCTTGAGAAGATTCTTATCTATCTCTTGAGTCCACTTTCACTCATTAATCAATCAGTGCACTAGTTCCCAAGAAAAGACATAAATCCCCTCTTGTTGGCATTGAGGGCAAGAATGCAGAGGAAGATTCACAGGGTAACCAACTGGTCATGGAGTGGGAGGCATGGTGCCAACATAATGAAGACAGTGAATTCTAGGCTTGGCTTTACTGCCTCTGAATTCAAAAGCCATTCTTTCTGAAATATTCTAAAGTTGTAAATCATTATTGTACTTAAAATTTTCTACTGCTGAAATTGGCTAATACATTGTCATCTTTATTAATTCACGAGAGTAAAACTACTCTCTGTGGTACTAGTTCACGTGCTTCCAGTGAAAAAAGTGATAGCCCTTTCTTTTGGAAAAGGTGTCTAAGAAGTCTGTCTATTCAGAGTATAGGGCCTGGGTTTTTATCTAGAGCAGCGGTTTTCAGTTCTGCCCCCAGGGTACACTTGGCAGTGCGTGGAGACATTTTCTGGTTGTCACAACTGGGGTTGGGGGTGGCAGGGATTTGCTATTGCCATCTAGGTAATAGAGACAGGGATGCTGCTAAACAGCCTCAACCACGAGGAATTACCCAGCCTGGATGTCAGTAGTGCATAAGGTTAAAAAGCCCTGAACTAAAGTGACTTCCTCTAAGAAGTCTTCTTCAGCTTCCACAAGTCCATCTGTGGCAGATACTTTCAGCTTTCTTTGGCCTTCATATAAAAATAAGTCACTTCTGCTTACCCATTTTTTGAACAAGAGCATGCTGAGGTCACTGGTTGGGAAAAGGCCAGCTCCACCTTATATAAAATACTACTCATTTAAGCATTTTGAAAGGTAATTTCAGCAATATACTGCATTTGTACCTTGCCAGCATATTGGAACATATTTCAGGCAAAAGTAAATTTCCTTCTTCAAAGGACCAGAGTGGTTCCCTGGAATTTTTACAAATCTGTGTAACATACCTGCTGTCCAATTTAAGAAATTTGCTAAGTTGTCCTTGGGTTAGTTATTTGTGTCATATTTTAGGAGTGTCCAGCCTAGTAAATGTTACTACATGCCCATAGCAAAAGGAGAAGAAAGGATGAGGACTCCCCAAGAATAATGGCAAAAATAATTTATATTATATAACTTTTATTAGCATTTATTTTATGCAGAATTTACTCTAGCGCCGTAAGTTTTTGTTTCTTCAGTTTCTTTTGGAATCTTTTCCTTCTTTTTTCCCCTTGTTCTGGTTTAGGCACCACCTACTCTTTTTCAGTGAGGATCGTCTCATCAGTGAGACGTGGGGAGCTCATGTGTGGGTTCACCTGCCCATGAGCTCTCTTAAGTCCTGTGCCATTTCTTGGCACAGGATGTGCTCAATGATTAGTCTACATCTAAGCCCTTAAGTTCAGCATTCCTCTCTGTATTTTTAAGTATATGCAGCAAAAATTCAGCACTCTTTTTGGGCCACTGACCCTTTGTCCAGCACCACTGTTCAGCCTGGACACACCTACCAACTCCACAAATGTAATGACGGAATGGCACACACATTGCTTCTGTAAAGTGACATCCTTCAGACACTTGTTGGCTATTTGGATATGTGTACACTTGATGGCCTGGGCAGTTTCATGAGCTTCAGGGGAAGACTCACAGGGTGGCCAAGTAAACATGAAGTAAACATGAAGATTTGAACCTCTTGATTTGCACAATTTTGTGGGGTTCTCTGGGTCAAATGAATAGTGAACCATTTTCAAAGGTCACCTCAGGCTGCTTAACAGAAAAGCTAGTATTTTTTTTAATGCCTATTTCCGGTCAAAAGCCAACTTTATCTGGTGACCAACTGAAGATTGAGTCTTTGAGGATCATTTTATGTAATAGTCAATTTTCATCTTGGTTCTTGTGGCTGCAAAGGGCAAGGGGAGAGAGCACCACTGGAGTTGTGGCCACAGACATGATAATTGTCTTGAGGGTTTCCTGTAGAAACTGGCAGAGATGCTAGACCAATGTAAGGTGCCAGCCAGATTAGCTCTCAGAGATGGGAAACTGTTAAGTTATTCTCACCAGGACTGGCAGAAAATGTCCAGGAGAGCAGATTAGTATGATTAAGGTGATTACTTGAATTTTGCCACAATGGTAAAAATATATCTTTCCAGTATTATCGGGTGATGGAGGGTGGGCAGTTTCAGACAGGGTGAAAGGCCTCTTGGAGGAGGTGACATTTGAGCTAGAATCTGAATGTACAGAGGGAGCTGATCATTCAGGATTCTAGAATAACATTCAAGGCAGGGGAGAAAACAAACATGGCATGCTCTGAGGTGGGGAAAACCTTGCAGCTTGGCAGAACAGAAAGGAAGGAGGGGTGGCTGAGCTGAGAGCGTGGAAGGCAGGAAGAAGGAAGGTGATGAGGTCAGACAGGTTGGCAGGGGCCAGATCTTGTAGGGTTTGTGGCTATAAGAGATGTTGAGTAATTTTACTAAAAACTTACATCCATAACCTTTTCACTCGAACAGCAACTTTTTACATTTTTATCCACTGGAATTGCTTTTGCATGTTTGTAGCTAAGGTGCTGTCAAAGATAAATACAGCCAGACATTGTTAAACCAGTGAAAACAGATTTTATTTGGTAACTACTGACAATAAGAGAGAGCTGAGCTCCATTCCAACTTGTGCAGGGGTGAGTGGGTGTTTTAAAAAGACAATGGAGGAGCAGGAAGTAGGGGAGAGAGCAGGGGCTCAAGTGAAATTACAAAGGGTTGATCAGAATAAAAATGATTAGGCTAGCTGTGTCTGCTAGCTGGCAATGATCAAAGTTAGGTTTCCAGCCTCTCTCAGAACCTGGGGAAGACAGAGGATCTCCTTCCTAATGATTACATTTCAAAGGAATGGCTTTCAGGTCCTTGAGAAAGACACTCCTGAGTTGTAAGAGATACATATACATCTCAAAGGGACAGAGGAATAGTTCACAGTTGAAAGCCCTTTTTAGTAAATGCTCTAAGAAATGGAGGTTGGGATCTCTCCTCAGGTGTTGGCTAGAAAAACAGTGAAATCTTTTAGATGAGGCAGCTGTGCTTCAATCATCCTAGGGTAATGGCCTTATGCTGCTAGAAGTCTTGTTGGAGTTTGGTCATCTTTAAGTGCAGAGGTTTGGGCAGAGTCATTATGTGCTGAGAGCTCTGTAGTTCTCAATGTCTGTATAATTTTGTGTTCTTACATTTGCTTCCTTAAATGATGATCAAATAGTGTGCCTTTCAGTCTCAGGAGTAGCAAGCTAGCAATTCCAAGGGATGGGCTCTGAGTGGAGACAACTGGGTCTGCTAAGGAAGGAGGAGGTGGCCAAAACTGGGATTTGGGGATTTTCATAAGACCATTGATTCCTCTTTTTCCTATACTCAATGAAAGAGATCCTAAGGCAAGGGTGTCCAAACTTTTGGCTTCCCTGGACCACATTGGAAGAAGAAGAATTGTCTTGGGCCACACAAAATACAGTAACTATAGCTGAGTAAAAAAACAAAAAAAACAAAAACAAAAAAAAAACAGGTCCCTGTATAATTTTCGTAATGTTTTAAGAAAGTTTATGAATTTGTGTTGGGCCGCATTCAAAGCTGTCCTGGGCTGCATGCGACCCGCGGGTTGCAGGTTGGACAAGCTTGTCCTAAGGGGGCTCGACCTCTATAATACATCCTGAAGCTATCCACTTCTCCCATTTACACTGCTACATACCCTAGTCCAGGCCATAATATCTCCTTCCTGGATGCCTCCAACAACTTTCTCACTGGTCTCCCTACTTCAAGGTCTCCCCTCCTATCACCTCACCCCGACCCATACAGTTCATTCTCCAAGCAGCAACTGGTGGGCCTTTTAAAATATAAATTTAGTGGGAGTTCCCTGGTGGTGTAGTGGCTAGGGCTTCAGCACTGTGAGCACTGTGGCCTGGGTTCAATTCCCAGCCAGGGAACTACCCACATAACAGCAACAACAAAAAAACCAAACAAAATACACACACACACACACACACACACACACACACATATATATATATATATAAAATATATATATATATATATAAAAATTTGGTGGTCATACACTTAAGACATAGTCCAAACACTGGCTTACCAGGCCTATATTATCTGGCCAGGGCTGGCTTAACTTCATTTCCTGACATGCTCCATTTCATTTAAGTCCCAGGCTAGTTCATTCCTGACTCAGAGCCTTTGCTATTGACATCCCCTCCTCCTGAAATGCTCTCCAGGCTGATTTACACACAGCTGTCTTCTTGATGAAATTCAAGTCGATTGTGACTTGTACTCAGAGGCCTTCTGACCATCCCATTGGCCTTCCAAGTTACTGCTTGCTTTATGTTTTTAATTTTCCTCCTTGCAGCACTTAATCAAGATCTGAAATTCTTTCTTGTTTATTCTGTTTCTCCCTCTGAACATAAGCTTCATGAGGGGCAGGAAGTACTCTTCTGTCAGAGATGCTACGGACATGACTTTGGGCAATTAGTTCAAAAGTTACATAAGACTTACCATGCGTCTGACATCAAGCCCTGACATCAAAAAGTCACAATCCAGAAGCCACTCGCTGAATCTGTGTTCGTCTTGAGAAAATGAGGATTGTGATGCCCGTTAGAACGGTCAGAGACGAAGGGCATTGCTGCCGGTGACGTTAGTGCAAATACAGAGCGGGGTCATTCAAGCCAGAGATTGGCTATTCGAAGTTGGGTGGGGCCCGAGCGCTCTTGGCCCCGCCCCTGCCTCTGTCCCGTTCACGCATGCGCCCCGGCCGCAGCCTCGCCGCCGCGCCATTTTGCCGGGGTTTGAATGTGAGGTCCAGAGGCGGCAACAGTGGGTAGTGCTGGATACTGTCTGCGGCTGAGATTTCCTTCTCCGTTCCCGTAGTCCCACGAGGTAAGACCGGGGAGTGCACTGCCTGACAGAGTGGCCTCTGGGAGCCCCGCTGGGAGAGGGAATGAGGCACTCCCTGCACTTCCGAGCGCTGAGAAGCAACGACCGCGCCTCAGGGCGAGAGCGGAATGTGAACCTGTGCCTCGGGCAGAGCCCTCAGCTAACGTTTTGCCTTCTCCAACCGACTTCGCCTCTTCCCGCGGTGTCACAGGGCCCAGGCCCAGCAGCCCACGGGCCTGTGAGGGGCGAGGGCGTCCGCGGCGGCCTAGCGCGAGCGGTCTGAGGTCCCGCCCCTTCCCCTCCAGCGCCGCACCGATTGGCTGCGCTGCTGCCGTGCTGCTCGGGAATACCGCTTCTCATTGGTCACGCCCGCGTGTCTGTCCTCAGCGCTCTGGGCCACCCGCAACGTGAGCGGAGAGCAGAAGCGAGGCCTGGCCGGCTGCAGGCCGAGGAATTCTGGTCGCCACCTGACCACCCCTTCCCGGGGCTCCTTAAGGAGAAGGGGAGGCTTAGCCTGCCTTTGCTTCACTCCCTTCGACTGTAAAATGGGCCGTGATCTCACCTTGCCGAGTTGTGAAGATTAAATTCCAGTCTGCTCCGGTGGCGATGGGGAAGGGGTTCCCCTGTTAAGGGAAACGCTGTGGTGAGGTGTTTCAGAGCATGGGCTTTGGAGTTAGAACGCCTGAGTTCGTTCTGGATGTATCCTCTCCCTGAGGAATGTAACTTAGGGCTTTTCACTTCATCTCTTCGAACCTCCACGTCCTTATCTGCAAAATGGGGTTGGAAACATAATCTGTGAACTTACACAAGTTAACAATGCACTGTAGAATTGTACACCTGGAACCTATGTAATTCTTGCTAACCAATGGCACCCCAATAAGTCTAACAATAAAACAAAACAATCTACTTTGTAAAATGGCAGTGAGGAGCCACCGAGTTACTATCGTGGTATCCGAGTCCCACTGGCGGTGACCCCTGTCCATCTCTCCCACCATCTCTTCTCGCCAGCCATGGTAGCATACTGGCCTGGCCTGTCTTTTCCTTAAATATCCCGAGCTCATGGCCACCGTGCATTTGGACGTGCCTTTTGTTTGCATGGCAGTTGCCAACATGAGATCTTTGCAAGGCTGGCTCCCTGTCCTCCCTGTTTTCACTCACTCTAGGCCTTTGACCAACTTCTCCCAGGACCTCTTTCCTTCAGCTCCTCAGCACGTCATCCTAGTTTTATGTACTTCGTAGCATTCATGGTTTTCTAGCTTATTTTCTTAACTGCTACGAGGTAAACTGTGAGAGCAAGGACCTTAATTTTGTCCAGGTGGCCAGTGCTTGCCACGTGACAAACACACAAGTATTCCTTGGAGGCCCAGAAGAGAACTTTTTACACTTGGTTCTCACCAGTGCTCTTTTTCTCCTTCCTTTAGGCCCCCATAGTCGAATATTTTTTGCATTTCTGGAACTCTTAATGTACCCTACTTAGCCGCTTTCCTCAAAGACCCTTTATCCTTCCCTGTAGTGCAAGGGAATTCCCTCTCCCCTTCTGATTACTTTGATTTCTGCTAGTTGGGAGCTGGGACAGAGGGAAACCATTTTCTGTACAGGATTGGATGGGTTTGAGAGTAAGTAATGCTTTAGCTTTGGAATTAATTTGTTCTTTTTTTGTTTTTGTTTTTGTTTTCATTTAATGACTTTACTGAGCAGCCAGTTAATCCCTGGGAATAGAGTGAAGAAACAAAAACGCACAAGGTTCCTTCCCATAGGGAGCTTATATTTTAATGGGGTGAAAGAAACAAGAATACAAATAAATGAATTAGATAATTTCAAACAATGACAAGTGACAGACTGATGTGACAGATGAAGAGCTTTATCTGAGGAGGTGAGTTGACATTTGAGCTGATACCAACCATGGAAAGGTGAAGGGGACAGAACATTCCAAGCAGAGGGAATAGAGTAGAAAGTACAAGAGCTCGAGGACAGGAACAAGTTTGGAATAATGAAATATCTGAGAAAAATTCACCTTGCTTGAGTAGTGTATGAAGAAGAGAGGTATCCAGGGGCCAGATCACATAGGGCTTTGTTGGCAACATAAAGAGTTTGGATTTGATTCTAAGTGACATGTTCCTGTGATTGGAAAGCAGATGGTGGGTTGGGGTGTTGGGTATGTGCTTGATAGGGGTGTGTGCGCCAGATAGTTTTTATTCATTGGATCTCTTTCCCTTCTCCAGATGTAAGGCTTTAGGAGTGGTTCTCTAATGTGGAGGAAATATCTAAGGAAAAGTCATACATCTCAGATCAGCTTTATGTCTATGAGATGGCATTGGAAAGCAAAGCTTTTATTCCAGAAGTCTTCATCTATAATTGAGGGCCTGTGGGAAGGGGCTAGACTTAGGTTCAGCCATTCATTCAACAGGAAGACCTTGGAATTTAGTTAAGTCTGTCATAATTGATTTGTTGTGGTAAATGATTTTTTAGTATTTTTGTGTGTATTGATAGGGATTTCCAAAAAATAGCTTTGTGGAGAAAGTAAAGTATCACCTCTTCTTTAAAGACAAAATAATGGATTTTACATTTCTAGTTTGAGTCTTTATTTTAAAATCAGTAACACTTTTTATATTTATATATTGCTAATATTTTAAAGTGTCAAAACATCTTCACCTGTTGGCAAATAAGGTAGCTTAATTAGACCTTGATCTTGCTGATATGTTGTGAATACCTGTGGAGTATTCTCCAAAACTACCTGATTTGTCATACTTTCCCAAATCAGGGCCACAGCTTACAATTTAGTTTTATAGACATTATCACTAATGAGGTATAAAAAAGGTTTGTTGACAAATAGTCCCTTATCTAACATTAACATTCTAGGATCTATGTAGTATTTTAACTTTCAGTGACTGTAACTTGATTATTTATATAACCCCCGCCCCCCCGCACACACACACGCACACTTACCTCCCAACACACTTTTTTTAAACGTAAAAATAGTCCTACCCTAGCACCTGAGCTTTGTCATTTTAGGGTTATTCTATCATGTCATCTTAGAATTATTTGTCTCCACCTCTTTCTGTTTGTCACAGTAATAAAGGTTACCATTATAAATATGAAGAATGATGGTACTTTCTGATGGAAAAATCAATCAAGAATGTGTAACTTTTGAAAATAGTACAACAGAAACGTAGTAGGTGCCCATCAATGTTGTCAGGCTCTAGAGAATTTGCAGTGAACTAAATACAAAGTCCCTACTTACGAGCTTAGAGGGTGGAGAAACACAGTAAACAAGAAAGCAAATTAATATGCTTGATAAGAAAGCAAATTAATATGCTTAATAAAATTTAATTGGAAAAATAGAGTAAGGGAATGAGGAATGGCTGAGGCGGGTGCTCTTTTAGGTAGAATGGTTCAGTAAGACATCTCTGAAAAGAGATGACATTTGACAAGAGACCTTAATGAAGAGATCATTGAGCCATGCAAACTGTTCAGGGACAGAGCTGTCCAGGCAGATGGGACAGTAAGTGCAAAGCCCTGAAACTTAAGTATAACTGCCATATATGAACAGTAATATAGGACAGATTTCAAATTCACTTCTTTCTTGAAGCAGTTTTGAATGAACAGAAATTAATTGTGGCAGTCAAGTTGGTCATTTGTTTATTTGACAGATGTAACTGAGTTCCTACATTCAGTTGGGGCTGCTAATTACTGATCCTCAAAGAATAGTCTCCAGTTCAGACTGGGAATTTATATTTAAGCTGGGTGACTGACATTGACTCATCTATTAGTTCACGCAACAAATGTTTTACCAAATATCCTATGTACCAGTGTTGAAGGTCCGGGGCTTATAGAGATAAAGGTGTACAATGTCCCTGCCCTAAAAAGTTGACAAATAAGAAATAACAAGTGAAAAATGTTTCAGATGAGAATTAATGCAGTTAACAGTGTAATAGGGATGAAGTAGATAATAGTTGTGGAAACCCCAGATGAGGAGTTGACAGCTAAATGATGCCCAATACCAAATTTATTGGCACGGGGAACTGTCTTGACTGGTTCATTAAACAGAAAGAGGCTTTTGTGGCTGGAACATAGTGAGAGACAAAGAGAAGGTATGAGATGAGGTTCACAGGTGCCAGATTACGTGGTACTCTTTGCCGTGGTAAGGAGTTTGGATTGATACAGATAATTATAAGGGATCTAAGAGACTTTGGGTTAGATATGTACAGTACTGTAGGAACACAACCGAGAAAGTGAAATATAGATTTATTCAGGAGTGTATTAAAAACTCAGAATAGGGTGGTTCCCTGGTGGTGTAGTGGCTAGGTCAATGCTGTGGCCTGAGTTCGATTCCCATCCAGTGAACCACCCCCCAAAAAAACAAAAAAAAACTAAACAGAATAGATACAATTAGCCTCTAATCTCCCCTGCCAACTCAGTTTTAAATACACTGCCTTGCATAAATCCCCAAAGATAGAATAAATTTGCATGTGACAAAGAAAGACCAGGGTTGTTGTTTTTTTAGGTCGTATACATTAATGTAAATGATTTTGCTTGGCAACAGCACACTTTTCATGATTTCATAGTCAGTATTTCAGTACAGAAAAAAAAGAATGGGAGATGAATTGATTAAATCATCCAAAGTGTTCCGTAATAAAGTTGTTCTGTGGATAAGTAATAGAGGGAACTCTGGCTTAAACAATGTTAACTGATAACTTCCTATTGGAGTTCCCAAAGTGAATCTCCAAAGAAGGGGATATTATGTGTAGCATTTTTCAAGCTTTCAATAAAAAAAAAAAAAAAATTAAATAACAGAAAGGATAGCCTCTTAATAGATTGTGTATATGGTTGAGTGGAATTTGATAATCATGCCCATAGAGTGGTTTGCCCTGGGTCAATAGATAGCTGGTGGACTCTATTAAGTCAGATTTCCCACGTGATAAAAATGTTTTCTAATGAAGGGAAAGGATTGTAGTACGGAGAATACAGATAGTTTCAAACAGATTGTTATCCTTAGAAGGTTGTAGTTATGGCTGTAGAGGAGTACTCAGCACAAGCACATTAGATAGCCCCTGGTTTTTCTAGCCTTTTTTTTTTTCTTTTTCTTTTTTTTTTTAGTGTTCGATCAGTCTTATTCAAAATGAATCATCTTTGACTTTTTACTCTCCCTAATTCCCATCTGGCTGTTCTTTTTCACCTCATCCTTTCCTGTTGCTGTTCCCATTGCTTCTACTTTAGTTCAGTTCTCTGGCATTATTTCTGCTTGAGAGATAGGTAGCTTTGGGTTGTAGGATGAAGGTAGACCTATAGAGTCAGACTGATTTGATATGATCTTTATTAACTTTGTGTGACTTGGGTAAGCCAGTTAATCTATCCGAGCCATCTTCCTTGCATGTAAAATGGTTATTATGTGAAATAAGAATATAAAACCTCTAGCACTGTTTCTGGTTCTTAGATGTGGCTTTTGCCCCATTTTTTAAAAAGTATCCTAAGATTTCTTTTGTTCTCTTCCTCAACTCCATTCTGCAAACCATTACCAGCCCAAAGGTCCTATATTCCACTTTCATTAAGTTTTTACCCATTTAAAAAACTTTAGTGTCTTCCTATTGTACATGAAATCATTAAACTTTTCAGCTAAGTGTTGAGGAAGCTGTGTGAACTGATACCATCCTCTAAGTCCACTGTTCCCCAAAGCTTTGTACTTTTCCCATACCTGTTAACTACTCACACTGTTTTACTTTACACACACTATGAGATCAGTCCTTGTACATTGCCTGTCCAACAAGTTCAGCTGAAGACTCACAGCCTCTGGGATGTCTTGGACCACCAAATACCCAGTGACTTTCTTCTTAACTTACTAGTAGTTAAGTTGCTGTTTGTGTCATCCATTTGGCCCTTCTATTCCAAGAAACAAAAGTGTTGAAACAATTGTGTTTTCAGAATTCAGAATTTTTTTATTGGATATTACTGTGGATTATGCAACATCCCTAATGGGGTGTGTGGTAGCAAGCACCCTGCAGTCAAACACATTAGTTATCTTCGGTGAAATAAATTTATATACTAAGTGAGAAAAAGACTAAATTTATAGCCTTAGGAAGTTGAGGCCAGGTTTAGCTTCCTGCAAGGAAAAGGATTATAGGTCTGTAGTTGGTATTTCAGTTGTGTCTTATCTTCCAACTAGTATG
The DNA here is from genome assembly GCA_004026885.1 of Lyroderma lyra. NCBI lineage: Eukaryota > Metazoa > Chordata > Mammalia > Chiroptera > Megadermatidae > Lyroderma > Lyroderma lyra. Next base: position 89,913 of record PVJL010005913.1, read on the forward strand.
TAAGCTCCTTTGAGAGCCTTTATTTGATTGATAAATTTCTGATGATAAATGTTAGTTGGATATTAGAAAACCCTAGAAGAATGTGAAGAGAATAAAAATTCCCTGACTCTATCATGTGGAGCAGACATTACCACTGTTCACATGTTGGAGCATATTGGTTTTTTTCCTGTGCATTTGGGTATATATAAAATTTTTAACATAATTTGAACTATGGTATACTTGACCTGTTTCCACTTAGCTTTATTACACTTTACAAAATTATTATGTACTTTATTTTTTTCTTCTTTGTCATAGATTTAGTGCCTCATGACCCTGAAAAGGCTACATTTCCCCAGGTTCCCCAGGAGCTCTGTGAGGCTTTGTCACTAAAAGCTGCCTTTTGGGATCTAAGCAAAAGTGGGGTTTTTAAAAATAGCTTTATTGAGGTATAAATTAACATGAATTCATTTTAAGTGTGCTATTTTGTGAGTGTTGGTAAATTTAAACAGTTGTGTATCCATCACCACAATCCAACTTTAGAATACTTCTTTCACCACACTCCCCCGCCCCCAAGAGTGCTGCTGTTTCACAATTTTATCTACTCACCAACAACTTGGAGATGGTGAAATCCCATTTATAGCATTTGCAAGCTTTTTGGTCCATTTTTGGTAATGATGCCTGCACATACTCATATACACACTTGTTATCTGTATGTATGTGCTATTTATTTTGTGTGTATATTTCTTAGCCTGTTATCAGTTGATCTACGTAAGTCATTTATTTGGCTTGTAATTTGTAATATATCAGATGTGAAATTTTTTTGGTCAGTCATAGCATATTCTGTGATTTATATTTAATTTACATTTTGAATATTAAAGTGGCTTTCTTACTGGGATATAATTGACATTATTTCAGGTGTATACCTTAATGGTTCAATATATGTATATTTTGCAAAATGGTTACCACAATAAGTAGTTAGCATCCATCATCACACAGAATTATAGACTTTTTTAATGATTGAAACTTTCAAAATTTACTTTCTAAACACTTAAATATGCATTACACTATTAGTATTATAACTATTGTCACCATGCTGCTGTACATTACATCCCCATGTCTTGTAACTGGAAGTTTGTACCTTTTGATCACCTTTTACCTCCCCTACCTCCACCCATCAGTCTGTTCTCTGTATCTATGAATTAGGATTTTAGGATTTTGTTTGTTTGTTTGGTGGTTCCCTGGCTGGGAAACAAATTTAGGAGTTTTTTTAATTAAAAGATTTCCACATGTAGATGAGATCATACATATTTGTCTTTATTTGACTTAACCTCTTAACATAATACTCTCAGGATCCATTCATATCGTACAGATAACAGGATTTCCTGTTTTGGGCTGAATAATACTCCATTGTGTATATATACTACTTTTCTTTATCCATTCATCTGTTGATGGACACTTCCTTTGCTTCCAGTCTTGATTATTAATAATGCAGCAATGGATTCCCTGGTGGTGTAGTGGCTAGACCTTGGTGCTCTCACCTCCATGGCCTGGGTATGATCCCCACTCAGGGAACCAACCAAAAAAAATAATAATGCTGCAGTGAACATGGGGATGTAGTTTTCTTTTCAAGTTAAGTGTTTTCTTTTCCTTTGGACAAATACCCAGGAATGGAATTGCTAGATCATGTGGTAGTCCTATTTTTGATTTTTTGTGGAACCTTCATATTGTTTTCTATAGTGGCTGCCTCAGTTTATTTTCTCACCAGCTGTGCTGTGCACAAGGGTTCCCTTTTCTCCACATCCTCACCAACACTTATTACTTCTTGTCTTTTTGAGAGTAGCCATTCTAACAGGTGTTAGGTGATAACTTGTGGTTTTGTTTGCATTTCCCTTAAGATGAGTGACATATAGCATCTTTTCATGTACCTGTTGGTACCTGTATGTCTTTGGGAAAATGCCTGTTTAAATCCTCTGCCCCCTTTTTAATTGGATTGCTTTTTTCCCCCAGAATTGAATGAGTTCTTTATTTTGGATATTAACCCCTTACCAGATATATGATTTGCAAATACTTTCTCCCATTTGGTATGTTGCCTTTTCATTTTGTTGATGATTTCCTTTGCTGTGCAGAAGCTTTTTAGTTTGATGTAGTTCCACTTGTTTATTTTTGCTTTTGTTACCTTTAGTTTTTGTGTAGAAAGTACCTTTTTAATCATAATCACAGCTGACATTGTCTGAACCCCAAATTATCTCCCTAGGTACAGATTCTCAGCATGTAGTTTGTTATCGATACTTGCGATTGCATGTTGTGCACAAGGGAATTTTATTCTAGTTCTTTCAATTTTAGAACTCTATGAGATCCTTATTTACTTAAATTTTTAATTTTCTTATGCAGAACTTCTTAAAAATTTTTTCTAGTGAGTCTTTTTAACCCTTTGCTCTGTTTCATAGTATTTTTAAATTAGATGAACTTTGTAGTGACTTTGATCAGTTCTTCAACTTTGCTTTTCTATGCCTGTGTTTGAAAAAAGCTAAGAGTCAGGCTTATAGTCCACACCCAAAACATAACACATGAATGACTTTCAGAGAGGAAGACCAATAATATAAAAGGATTTTTTTTCTGCAAATTACTGTGTTCCCATGTGACTAATTACCCAGACCTTATTTTATGTTTTAGATACTATTGCAATGGAGCTCAGCGATGCAAATTTGCAAACGCTAACAGAATATTTAAAGAAAACCCTTGATCCTGATCCTGCCATCAGACGTCCAGGTAAAGAGAAAAAAAATTATTTTTTGGTTGATTGATTCTTAAAGGACAGGTGAGGGAAACCTTTGTACAGTCTGCCTATTTGAAAATTAAAGCAAAAAAAAAGATTTACACTTGGATTTTCAGACGTGGTTTTCATTCTCTAGCCATAAAATGTATGGTTGGCTGTTAATAGTTGTTGATAACTTATGGTGTGGTAAGGGAGTTTTTGGTTTCATTTTGTTTTTTGGGTAAAATAGCTTTTATTTGGCATCTTTTGGGATAAAAACATACTAGTATGTTTAGAATGTTTTGTCCCTTCACCTTCCTGAAATTCCCCACACCTGCCTGTTTTAGAGATAAAATAATTAGGGGTAGAGATGAGAGTTAATTGCCTAAAAAATAAGCGAATGAAACCAGGTAATCAAATATTGTCTTGTAATCCTCGTGTTGTCTTGATTTAATTAATGTATTTTAAGTTTTAAAATTTCTTTTTTCTCCCTCTCTTCTAAATATCGACAGTTTCTATTAGAAACTTAGTATACATTTAGAATGGCAAACTCAAATGCCCAAGGAGTCAGATGTGAAGGTAAATGAGGAAGGCAGGCCAAGTGGAGACTAGTAATATTCTGTGACTGCATATGCCTTGGTTAAGGGGCAAACATTATTTGGAACCAGCTAACTTTGGGGGATTCAAACCAGTTTAACAAGATCAAATTTCCAGCTTTACTTGAAAAATAAGGCTGTTTATATGAAATGTTCTCATTTTTAAATGACAACAACTGGTAACTTGAAACCATTTTGAAACCAAACCAACTACTTTGGGGAGTCAGGTGTGTCTTGTGCATAGTTAGTTGATGATCCTTCATGTAAGCCATATTAACCAGAAAAGCTCTTAACCACTTCTTCAGAATTTACTAATGTGCATGCTCATGAAGAGGAATTTTGAAGCGCCCCATGAAGACACAAATGAATGCATATGTTTGTTGTATTTATATGTTATATGTAATAAATAGAATTATAAATGTGTTAATACATTCATCCTATTCTAGTAAAGTCTGTGATTTCTAAAGGGAAAATAATGATCTTCTCATTAATGTTTAAAGAAGTAATATATGCTTGGATAAAGGGAAATTAATTACTCTAATCTTCTTAGACTTTCCCAGAAAGCCTCTGCCAACATTTTTATTAAAAATGAAATTCTGTCTTTGTAAGGCAAAGGTGCTGTTGTTTTATGAATCCAGGACAGTGTAGGAATAAATTCGTGTTTCTGGGAAGAGTTATGAACATAACATTTCTCAGGGATTGGTAGTATACTTACTGAAATCTTTATAAAATGGTCTGGGGTGGAAATGTGTAGGGGATCCCACCTTACAAGTACCCCTGTGCTCCCTTGGTTATTGAGGTGTGACAGTGGTATAAATGAACTGGAAGACATTCTGAGGCTTCTAGAGTATGTAGAAACATGTCAGTGTGAATATTCTGTGAGTAGGCTGAGGGAAATTAACACATAAATGAATAATTAGACTTAAAAACTCAATGAGAAGATTGCTTTCAGGATATTAATTACAATTTAGGAAAGAGACTTGGCAATCTATGTGAGCTTTTTCCCAAATCAGGGATACCGTGTGTTGCCCTGTATAAAAATGCTGACCACTAAGAGGAAACAGTCAAAGCCTGCTAGTGTGTTCCCTACTGCAATAACTTTTTTCAGTTCAGCATTCTCCTCTTTCAAGAAAAACTTGGTGGACACAGAGCAGGGAAGGCTTGGGGGTGGAAGTTAAATTCTTAGGACTTGACTTAGAAAGAAGAAAGGTGTTAAATCATGTTCTTGTAGAAAGTAATAGATGCTAATACCAGACCTTTTCAGTAAATTTTGAAACCTTGGAATGGGTGCTGCTTTATGAAGCTTAAGATAAGAAAAATTAGAAGTGCTATAAACCTTCACTGTGTTATCAGTAAACTTAGGAGATTTAATATCCCTAAGTGTAATATGAATGTAAATATGTGGGTAAAATCTTTGTATAAATTTATTGCTAGTATTAGAAATGTTTAATTCAAGAAGAAAACTAAGGGCTAGTATGATAGAGTAAGAACTGGACTAAAACCTTTTCAGTGATGAAACCTTCTAACTGTGTGATGTTCAACAAGTTACTTAACCTCAGTGGCCTCGTCTTTAAAATGAGGGTGCTGCTACCTCCCTCTCTAGGTAGCAGTGAAATCTTAATGAAATCTGTATGAGTAGAGCACCAGGCCCATATGGTTAATAATGATATAGAGTAGCATGAATTAACTTATTTAATCTTAATCATAGCAATACTATAAAGGAAATATTACTACCATTACTAATAGTACTACTAATAATTCTTTTGGAACAAAGCAAGGTGTATATCATTTGTCTTAAAGTCATTCATTCTCTCTGAGAAGCAAATTCTTCTTCAGATGGGGGTGATCATCCAATCAGGCCACTTAATAGGTTGGTGAGAATCAGGTGAGTTAGTGGATGGTCAAGTGATTTGAAAACTAAGGTATTGTGTAAATTTAATATAACACATATGTAGTCCATTTAATAGGTAAGAAAAGAGGGGCTCAGTAGACCCTTGATAGAGTCTCTAAAAGAAAATACACTGATTTTCCATTTATTGATGCTTCAATCAGATATACATAGTTCACATATACATAAATTGGAAAGTTTTGATTATAACAGATCTTCTAACATGAAAATTCTTTTACAGCTGAGAAGTTTCTTGAATCTGTAGAAGGAAATCAGAACTACCCGCTGTTGCTTTTAACATTACTGGAGAAATCCCAGGATAATGTTATCAAAGTGTGTGCCTCAGTAACATTTAAGAATTATATTAAAAGAAACTGGAGAATTGTAAGTATTTTGTGAATATATAGTTTAATATCCTATATGTTTATAAAACTTATATATGCAGTGCTAAAGATTCAGACACAGATTAAAGATAAAGTATTAACAAATCATTCTGGTCAGTTTTTCTAAAAACTTTTGGTAAACTAGGAATAGAGGAAAACTTTTTGGGGGGGTGGGGGGGGGTTGGTTCCCTGAGCAGGGATTGAACCCAGGCCACAGCGGTAGAAGTGCCAAAGCCTAGCCACTACACCACCAGGGAACCCTTCGAAACTTTCTTGACTTGATGAAGACGACAGAAAAACCTATAGCTAGCATCATAGTTAATGGTGAGAAACTTTAAGCTTTCCCACTGAGATCAGATACAAAGTGAGGATGTTCTTTCTCGTCACTTTTCTTCAACATTATACTGGAAATCTTTGTTAATACAGTAAGAAAAAGAAATAAAAGATACACTAATTGGGGAGAAAGACATAAAACTCTTTGTTCACAGATGACATGGTCATATATATAGAAGATCTGATGAAAGAACTGACAAAAAAAAGGGACACTTTTTCAAAGTTCCTGTTGTTTCATTTGAATTCATATAGATTACTTCAGCTTCATAACCCAGGTTGCTAGAGGGTTATGAGACTTGGTTTTAACCTCCATTATGGTTGAAATTTAATTGTAGCTCACTGTCTACTGAAGAGACATGTGGGAAGACAGTCCGAATGAACCATTGAAGCAATTTCTGTTGTGGACTGGGAAAAATTATGCAAAGCTGGAAAACTGTATTTATTTACATATGGGCTCTCCAGAAAGTATCTAGCTCTGTAATATGAAAATAGAGGTATTTATGGCTGTTTACTTTCCGGACAGTCCCCCCACCACCCCCTGCCACACACACACAGACAAGATTGGATAATTAATTTTGTGAACTCATCCTAGAAAAATGCTGCATAAAGCAGTTTTGGAACTCTTTTCCTGGAATGGCCATTCAGAGCTGTTCTTGTCCCCAAAATCTGACAATTAAGTTTGCAAACTTGCTGCCATGTGCTTATGTTGGCAACACTGTACAAACAACTTGGTGTCATAAGATTATGACAGGGTTGTCATACCTACTTGAAGGTGACCGTAGTGATATTCAGTAATGAGGTTTGTAGTGCTTTTTCTAGGATGAGTTCATGAAATTGTCTAACCTTGTGTGTGTGTGTGTGTATATGAAGTTGGTAGAATGCCGAAGTTTTTGATAAGGGATTGTGCCTATGTCCTGTGGGATATGAAAATACACACTAATTAGGACATAAACCTTTGGTGCTATAAGTAGTAATGACTAGTATAAAATTATAAATTAAGAAACAGGTTGTTGTAGCTTGGGGTAAGGAGGCATGGGTGTTACTGACATCTTGTGGGTAGAAGCCAGGGATGTTGGTAACATTCTACAACATAACAAGAAAGATCCCTAAAACAAAAATTTGACCCAAAATGTCACTAAATACCTGGCTTAGGATAAAGAAAAAACTGAGAATTGTTTTATATGGATGGCAGTAATGATATTTAGAAAGTGTTATGACAAAAATGGTCAGTTTTTCTAAAAAGTCAATGTTAAATCTGCTTAAATATTTAGAATCTTTTTTTCTCATTCCATAAAAGTTTAAAAATAGTAAATATTGATATTAAGCCTGTATTGTCAGGTACTAACCACATGTGAAGAAATGACCAGTGAATCTTAGAAGGTTTGAAAAATCCCTCCCTTGTAGACACAGCCTTCTCTCTCTGACTTGATTTGTAAAATTATTGAGACTTCTAGAACATTTTGGGTGGTGTAGTCTTATATGCATTCAGAATCCTAATGGTCAAGAGGTTTTTATTGAAAAGACCTTTGACTTAAGATGAGAATCAAAATTGAAGCTTTTGAAGATGAATATGGGCTAAGTAGCATATATAAAGATTTAGCCACATGTTCTGATAGTTTACATATAAAACTGAGAGTCTTAATTGGCATTAGGGAGTCAGAAGCTCGTTAATTTGTATGTAAAATATTTGCATTTGGGATGGAATGTACATTTTTCTCTGGAAAGGATTCATGCTTTCATCTGTCACCCATTCATGTAGAGGAAAGACCCTACTTTCCTCTGTTTTTCTTAGAAAACCAGGAAATAAGAAATGGTTCTATTTTACTTACAAAAACCCGTATCTGTTCTTAGACACGAATATTTATGTTAGTTGCTCATGAATGTTTTGCTTTTAGGTTGAAGATGAACCAAACAAAATTTGTGAAGCTGACCGAGTAGCCATTAAAGCCAACATAGTACACTTGATGCTTAGCAGCCCAGAGCAAATTCAGAAGCAGGTAATGCTTGGCCCTACTTTTAGGTAGTCTTGTTTGTAGAGCTTTCATCTTAACTAATCTCCCCCCCTACCTCCTCTACCCCCTAGTTAAGTGATGCCATTAGTATCATTGGCAGAGAAGATTTCCCTCAGAAATGGCCTGACTTGTTGACAGAGATGGTGAATCGCTTTCAGAGTGGAGATTTCCATGTTATTAATGGAGTCCTTCGGACAGCACATTCTTTATTTAAAAGGTATTGATGTATGAATTCATATTTTTAAAATATGTTTTGATAAAATCTTTTTGCTTGTGTAAATAGTTACGTTACTGTGACTGTTGTCATTCCTTTGAATATGATAATCCTAGAATAAAGCATAAGCCTCCCAGTTCGTTACTGTGCTTGTTTCTTAAGTAGGATGTTTTTTTTTTCATATTGGCTTACTACTGTCATTAAGTATGCTTGATTCCTATAAAAAGAAAGCCAAGTATTTCCTTTCAGTTTCACAAAGCTGCCTAGCCAGATTTTTCTCTGATCTATCCTTAAAGACCTGGAGTCAGTAAACAAAAACTTGTAAATGTGCTTATTTTATCTTAAATTTCTAGATATCGCCATGAATTTAAGTCAAATGAGTTATGGACTGAAATTAAACTTGTTCTGGATGCCTTTGCCTTGCCTTTGACTAATCTATTTAAGGTATGGAATAATATCTTGGTGATATTTTAAAATTACATAATATTTAAAATGACTTAAATACTTGTATAAATTTTAAGAGTATGCTTTGAAAGCTTATTTACTAGGTAATAGTTAGACCAGTATTTCTTTTGAAAGATTTCAAATTATGCAGAAATAAAGCAGATGGTATATGATGAACTCCCGTGTAGCTGTTCACAAGTTTGACAGTTATTGACATTTTGGTTTTGTAAAAATTTCTGTGTACCCTCCCGCTCCCCCCCCGCCCCATTTTGTAGGAATATTTAAAAGCAAGGCCCAACATCATATTAAGTATTTGAGTATGCATCTCTAAAGGAATAGATAGATCTACATTTTGATTAGGCTGTTTATGTAGTTTTAATAAATTACTAGTTTGTACTTCATTTTGTAGTGCCCAGGCTACTTTTCTAACCATGTTCTTCATCTTTGTGAGAATCCTATAAAATTGAAAGAGAAGTATTGTTAACCATTTTTTTCCAGATAAGTAAAAAAGGTTCAGTGTGACAGCTAATAAAAAGAGCCAGCCTCAAACCTACTTTTGCTGACTCTAGAAAAGGTGTTCATTTCCCATTTTCAAAAGGGAAAGCCATGTGAGATTTACAACTTTCTAAAATGTACAGTGTACACAGGATTTTTCATGGTTGGGATGTCTTACTGATGGTACATTTTTATTTTAAAAGATAATATTGGACAAAATCTGATGAGTTTTTTTCCATGGGTTAGATTGGCAAAGATTTTCTTTTTAATGATATGGAAAGTCTTAGCCACAGTGCAGTGAAATGAACATTCTGGTGTCCTGTCCATTGGATTTGAAATGGTACTAGCTTTCTGGAGTCTTGACATTTCATTAAGAAAACTTTAATGTTCATTTTTCCTAATTCTGGGACATGGGAAGTAACAGTTACTGAGTATCTTTTACATCATAGTTGTGCACAGAGTACTAGAACCTGTTAATAGATTTTCCTCATTTAATTCTCATATTCTTTCCATGAGGCAGGCATTATTCACATTACAGATGAGGAGATTGGGGCTCAGTAAAATAACTGCTCAAAGTAAAGTTAATTGTAGGTCACAGAGTTTGGGTTACATTCAGGTCTCTCTGGCATGTAAAATCCATGCTCATAGCATACTGTTCTGCTTTGGTAATACACTTCTAGAATCTCAAGTTATGAAAATGAGAGGTATACACAAAGATTTATAGGTAACCCTGCTTATTGCTGTTAGAATTATAAATAATTGGAAATAACCTAAAGGCCAAGTGGCAGGGGAATTATTAGTGAGATCATGTAAACCTGGTTCTGTGTAATCACTTTATATGTGTGCACTAAGGAGAGTGGAAGGATCTAGTGCAAAATACTGGACTTTTCAGTAGTGCCATGATGGGCAGTTTCAAAGTAGGTACTTGACGTATTTTCTAAAATCTCATAAATGACTGTATACTGCAATGTAAAAGCCAGATCCTGGAGAAGAAGTACAGGTTGTCTCAGCCAAGTGCAAGGCTGTTTCACTAACGATTACAGTACACTCAAACCTTGTCCCCAATTTTCCCCAAGGCCACCATTGAGCTCTGCAGCACCCATGCGAACGATGCCTCTGCCCTGAAGATTCTCTTCTCTTCCCTGATCCTGATCTCAAAGCTGTTCTACAGTTTAAACTTTCAAGTAAGCTTTGTTTTTGGGGGCGGGGGGGATGTATTGTTTTTTTTATTTTGTTTTTTTGTTTGTTTGTTGTTTGTTTTTTGTATGTGGCTGGGAATTGAACCCAGGCTGCAGCGTTGACAGCACCAGCGCTGAAGCCTTAAGCCACTACACCACCAGGGAACTCCCAAGCTTTGTTTTATTTCTTGCTTTTTATTCTTATTCTTTGTGTCAAATACAGTTTTTCATTTGATAATGACTGCTTTTCCAGCATTGATTTTTTTTTTTTTTTTCTGAAAAAAAGGGGTTTGTT
>PVJL010005914.1:0-24017 GCA_004026885.1 Lyroderma lyra
AAAAAAAAAAAGAACAGATACAATGTAGACTAAAACTATATCAATAAATTTCATGTACTCTCTTAAACTAAAATCTACTGGTCTACCTTGAATTTTAAGTAGAACATTTACCCACAAATAATTTTGTAACAGCATGTTTTGTTATGAGTTACACAGATATTCAAAACCTTAACATATTTCATCATATACTATTTTTTAAAGGCACATTAGTTAATATCATCACCACTTTGATTAAAGTCTTTAAGTATTAAAAGGTTGTCAAGGTCACAAATTTTCCAAATTTGTACTTTCTCCTCAAATCTCAAATTTTATCACTGGCAACATATACTTTCGGTTGTTTTCTTTGAAGTAACAAACTCATTTTATTCATTTATAAGAAAATTTCTGCCAAATATCCAGGTCAGAATAACCTAACCGTAGTTTGTCAGTTATTTTTTCAAGTAAAAATGTTTTTTCAAGTATGTCATGAAAAAACCAAAGAAAACAAACAAAACCTGAGTTGCAAGAAGTTGCAATTCCAAGAATTATACCAATGCTTTTCCTTAAGACCACCATGATAATCTGATATACAGCAAAGTGCTTTATATATTTTTCTTATTTTTCCATATAAATTATTAAAAAGGTCCATGTTCTAAGGCCCTTATTTAATTGTTAGTACATCTCCACAAGTATTCTTGAGGGCCATTGGGTTATTTTGTTTATTTATTTATTTAAACTATGAGTGTGTGATGTTGATGTATACAATGACTACTAGTATAGTTTGGTGTCCCATCCTTGATTCTTGATAAGTTGCCATCACTGCTTTTACACCATCACAGCAAATATCAACGAAGTGAAAAAGGCAAATAATGTAAGGATTATTACTAAAATAGTTTTGACTTTGCAGACATCCTTAAATGGTATCAAGGGTTTTTGACTCCCAGGTATCTGTGGGCTAGACTTAGGATTCCTAGGACTCTCCGTACTATACTAAATAGGAGTGGTGAGAGTGGACATCCTTGTCTTGTTCCTGATTCGAGAAGAAAAGCATTCAACCTTTCACTGTTAAGTATGATGTTCACTAGGGGCTTATTGTAGATGGTCTTTATTATGGTGAGTTATTTTCTTTCTATATTCAACTTGAGAGTTTTTTCATGAAAGAATGTTGAATTTTCTCAGACTTTTTCTGCATCTATTGAGATGAGCATCGTTTTTGATCTTTCAGTTTATCAATGTGTTATATCATATTAATTGATTTGTATATGTTTAACCATCCTTATATCCCATGGATGTATCCCACTTGATCATGATGTATGATCATTTTAATGTACTACTGAATTTGTTTTGCTAATATGTTGTTAAAATCCTAGCAGAAACAAAGCTGGAGCCATCACCCTTTCTGATTTCATACTATACTACAAAGCTATAATAATCACAACAGTATGATACTGACATAAAGAAAAAAGATACATAGATCAATAGGACAGAACAGAGAGCCCTGAAATAAATCCACACATATATAGTTAACTTATATTTGACAAGGGGGTTAAGAGTACTCCATGTGGAAAAGACAGTCTCTTCAATAAATGGTGCTGGGAAAACTGGAGTCACATGCAGAAGAATGAAACTGGACTTCTATCTTATACCACTCATAAAAATTAACTCAAAAATAAAGTAAAGACCTAAATGAAAGACCTGAAATTATAAAACTCCTGGGGAGGGGTGGGGAGTAGGGAAAAAGTTCCTTGACATTGGTTTTAGCAATGATTTTTTTGGACATGATATCAAAAACACAGCAATAAAAGTAAAAATCAGTAAGTGTCACTACCTCTAACCACAACAAAATAAAATGGCAATCCACAGAATGGGAGAAAATATTTGCAAAGCATGTATCTGATAAGGAGTTTATATTCAGAATATATGAGAAATTCATATGATTCATTGGAAAAAGAAAAACAATCTGATTTAAAAATAGGCAAAAGATCCTTGTACAGGAAGCCAACCAAAAAAAATCAAAAAATTTAAAAAATTAAAAATAGGCAAAATAACTGAATAGACATTTTTTAAAGAAGATACACAAATGGCCAATAGGTATATGATAAGGTGTTCAACATTACTAATCATCAAGGAAATTCAAATCAAAATCACTATGAAATATCTCATACCTGTTAGAATACTTATCATCAGAAAGACAAGCAATAATAAGTACTGGTGAAGATGTGGAGAAAAGGAAACCCTTGTGCACTGTTGTGGGGATATAAATTAGTACAGCCACTATGAAAACCAGTATGGAGCTTCCTTGGAAAATTAAAAATGAACCACAATCTGATCCATCAATTCTACCTCTGGGTACCTATATGAAGGAAAAGAAATCACTATCTTGAAGAGATGTCTGTACCCTCACATTCATTATAGCATTATTCACAATAACCAAGACATAGAAACAACCTAAGCGTCCGCTGACAGAAGAATGGATAAAGAAAATGTGATGAGATGTGTGTGTGTGTGTGTGTGTGTGTGTCTGTGTGTGTGTATACACACAATGGAATATGATTCAGTCATAAAAAGAAGGAAATTCTACCACCTGTGACAGTGTGGATGAACTTTGAGGGCATTATGCTCAGTGACATAAACAAGTCAGGTAGAGTTGGGAAACTGGTAGGGGAAATGGGTGAAGATGGTCTACGGGTACAAACGTCTGTAATAGTAACAAGATGAATGAATTCTGGGGATTATAGTTAACAATACTGTATTTGCATACTTGAAAATTGCTAAAACAGTATATCTTAAAAGTTCTACACACACACACACACACACACACACTTACACACAAAGGTAACTATGTAAAGTGGTAAATGTGTTAACTAACCCTATTGTGGTTAATTATCATTTCAGAATACATACCTCTGAGGGTGGTCTGGAAACCCCCGCCATAAATGCCTCTGTTTTTCATATTGCATGTCTGAATACTTTCCGGAGAGCCCTCGTCTATCGAACCACCATGTTGTACATATTAAACAATGTTATATATCAATTCTATCTCAATAAAACTGAGGTGGGAGCTAATAATAAGCTATCCCAGATGATGATTTGGAAAATTTTTAATTTTTTATGCTATTTTACAAACTTTTGAAAATACTCCAGGTTTTTTCCCTAGTGCCTTTCCTAGTATAGCTATGAGGAAAGTAAAGAGGGGGAAAATGCCATATTTAATAAGAAACATAACTTCCAAAGTTAAAGACCTCTGAAATCTATCAGATTCTTTTATTCTATTCACACTTTGAATCTTCCACTTCCAAAGTCCTTCTTATCTTTTGTAGCTGAAGTTAAACTACTTCTCTGTTACCATGTTTTATTTCCATTGTTCTAGTCAGGAGTTTAGTTGCAAATCACAATATGATTTCTAACTAATTTAAGCAAAATCGGATTTATTTAAGTAGATTAAGAAGTATAGTAAGAACTTCATCAGAATCTTGAGGAGAGCCAGAGAACTAGACTTGAAATGCTAAGCAGCTAGTAGTAAAGCACACAGGAACGACACCTACACACCTGTGGGGGAATGTCCTATTGAAAACATCACTACTGTCGCCCACCACTGATCAGCACTGAGCACGCCTGGGACTGGGTACCAGACATGCCACCACCACAGACTCAGAAGACTCAGCACTCCTCTGCCACCCCTCTTGCCAGGAAATGGATCTGTGTTGGCAAGTGTCTGGGTGCCTCCAAATAGAGAAATCTAAGTCATGTGCTTTTGTACCCTAAGCAAAAGGGGATTCTCATGCTGTCTTTTGTGACAAGATAGGACTGCAAATATGGAAACTATTAAGACAAGAGAGAATGTTCTCAAAAGATGCAGAGCAGCTGGAAGTACCTACTGTACCCACTGACACATGGATTATTCAGACTGAATTGATAATATGGTGAGTTCCAAAGATGGCTTGGGACAGTGTTCTCATTGTGTAGCATCCCTCTCTCTCCTTACCTGGAGAGTGGAAACCAGAAATTATTTTAGTCTATAATGCTTTCCATTACACTTTCTCTATGTGAAAACTTCCAGAATAGATTAAATATTCATGGGCACGTAGAGGTTTTTTTCTGAGATGTCCTATTTTAAATAATTGGTTTGTTTTCTGGAAATGGATCTGTGTTATATGGTTCTAAATATTTGCTGCTATTTTCTCACTTGTCATATCACCACAAAAATAAGATAAACAAAGGGGGAGAACATTGTGAGTCCCCCCCCCACACCCAAGTCCCTGTATTTGAATTGCAAAACATATGGTTCATGCAGACATTGCTTTGGTGCCATGGAAACTCATCTTTTCTCCCCCAAATGTATTTGAATAGATGGCAATTATCCAATTTTGAGTAAGGAGAACAAGTTCTCTACATAAGGTGCCCAATCTTAATGTTTTTACACATTATCTCAACTTCATATGCTAATAGAACAGCAAATTCTCCTGCCCACGCTCAGAATAGGCAAAATACCAACTCTTTCCAACAAAAACAACCAGTTCAAGAAGATAGCATACAAGGCCAAAGTTTTCTGAAATCCTGATAGAGATTTCTTGGGCTTTATGACTATTTGAGTTAGGAAAATATTCTGTCAAGATAACTTCCTTCAACAATTCAAGGAATGACAAGATTCCCACTGCTTCAACAACTCAGATTCTATTAATATGAAATCACATGCTCCCTGTCCAACATGACTGGCTTCACAAATGACAAAACTACTCACGTCATGCCCTTAAACACTACAATTCCGTTCTTAGGCGTGAGGTTATTCACAAGCCCATCTTCAAAGATAGTAGCTGCTTCTGTTCCCTGTGGAAATGTCCTCAAGGCTGCAAATCTTCTAGTGTATTAAGCAATTTTCTGGAAGCCCTATACCTTAATAAAAGAGGAAACCTGCTGTTCCTGGACAAGACAATTGGCAATACTCTCTGTGGAATATTTTTGGCAAAAGTAGAGAAGATTAAGTTGACCTACAAGCATTAGTGAGCTCTGGTGCATTTGTCTAACTCTTTTGGCAGAGAAAAACAACACGTTGTCACAGAGACTGAGATATTTCATGTCCTATGCTGCGCCTTACCCAAAGAGCCTATTGTCCATTATAAACAGTCTCTCGGTGCTCTCTGCCATCTCATTCCCAGCTCACAAGTTGAAATGATCCTGAAACCTTAATTGCTTTTCATAGGTCATCATCACTGTCATCAGTGTTCTTTGAGAAACAAAATTTAAAAAGGCACGTAACATAAATCAGCTGTCAGAGTGCTCAGCTTTTCCTTGTAAGACAATCCGGCCTGTCAAATGGAGAGAAAAGTATTACAGCTGAAAGACATGCATGGCTGAATTCAAGCAGGTGCTAAGGATTCTTTTATGGGAAAGAAAGCAAAGAAAATGGAGGATCAGTTCAAAGAGAAAGTAATGCCTGTCCTAATTAGCAACCAATTCCCTGTCCTAGCTGCGGCTAGACATTATACTAAATAGATTCAGAGTGAAATGCCAAAGCCACTGAGGAGAGAACTGCTGCAGTTCGGTATGGGAGCCTGGTCATGAAGAACGACCAGAAGGAAAGGCTTTGAGAGCGAGGTTTCCATGACGTGAGTAGCTGAGAGTGACCGTGAGCTCACAGGAAGCCTCAGGCGGTGGCTCCACTTTGTTCTCCAAAACCTGGGCAGCAACACAGGTTGTCAGGAAATCAGTAAAGCTTTGTTTCACTGGGTGCATGTAACTTAGTGAAAGAGACACCCAGAAGCTAATCTAAGCCGATGATGCAGAAGGTGCTTCCTTCGGTGTGTGTTGATGGGACCTCAGGCTGAATGCATCCAAACAACAAGGAAGGGTCACAGAAGATTCACAGAAGATGAAGGACATAAGAGAGTGGTTCCCACGGTGCAGTTTAAGAAAAGACAGAAACCTCATAGATTTCAGCCACGAAGGTGTGAGAAAAACTCCAGCAGGGTTTGTTGCTTTTGTAGAGATGGGGACAATATTTAAATCTGGAAATAGATAGGAGCCTTGGCTACCGCTCCCTGTGGTATCAGACTCGTTCATCCTCTGCCAAGTTCATAATATCCACATGAAGGGCAAATGCAGCACTATCTGGTCAGGTCTAGTGGCTCTAGGAGTGTTCAGCTATGTCCTTGAGCAAGTGGGGTTCAGTCTCCCAGAGTCTTCCTCCTATACATCCTCATGGCTTCTGAGGATACCTACCACAGTACTCATTGGCTGTCAGAGCCTGCTCTCGCCAATGTCCAGTAAAATGCTAAAAGTCATGGGTGCAAATTAAGTGTCTGCAAATCATGGGCAAAAGGAAAAAATAAAGGACCGAAGAACAAAGCTCTCAGGAAATTCTATCCTAAATAGAATTTAAAGGGTATGTCTAGGGAGCACTGAAGGAGCTGTCTGCTGTTTAATAGTTATGTTGTAGCTGTCAAATAAACCTGGGTTCAAATCTTAGCCATTCCATTTACTACATGTAGGAAAACTACTTAAACTCTCAGAGCCTCAATATTTCCATCTCCAAAATAGTAATGATCTCTGCAGTTTATGAAAGAAAGCAAATGTAAAGCATCTCTACCAATGTCAGTACTTAAAAAAGAAACTTAACCAATGGCAATTTATTGGAAGAAAAAATCGGGAAGTGAGCTAGAGGAATTTGTATCAGTGATAACAAAGGCAGCCAAGTATACTGCCTTAGTATTAGAATGTAAAGTACATTTACCTCTATATTGATTATAAATCCTGCTGTGTTCAAAGTATTTTTCTACTCGTCTTCATTTTTTCATCCTATTTTCAGCCTATATATCAGCAGTGCTGTTTAAAAACGAATAGAGACTGGCCATCCAGGCTCATGACCAAAATTTTTCCCAATGTATGTACTCATATGTAATTTATTCATACTTTCAGCCAACAGGTTTTATTAGGCACCTACTATGTGCTATGATAGGTAATAAGGACCCAATACTCAGAATGTCCTTCCTTCCTAGAAAGTATACAAAGAGAAAGTTTCATACTGCAAGATAATTGAAGGGAAGTGCTGTTTCGCACTTGAGAATCCAGTCACCTTATAAAATAATTCACTGGCAAAAATGTTTGTGAATGAAAGGGAGAAAGAAAGGGAGAGAGCAGAGGAAGTGACCCATCAGAAAATAAAATACATGTGAGTATGCTAAACCTCTGCCCCATACCTTGTTAACATTTGACAGCAATCCAAGTAGACCTATCCTCCCCTACAGACTGCCACAGGATTAGTCAAGTATCTACAGGCAGTTTATTGAATAGTCTTGTTAATGATGACCTTCCGGGAAACTCTGCCAGACTCTCTGAGGGTGCCTCCCCCACCCCTTTGAAGCAATCATGCTTTATCAGCTTGTCTACATAACGACCTATGGAAATGAGCCAACCATGGAAAAATGACTCCATTTACTTAGCTCTGAGCTACAGATGGCCTGGCAAGCACCATGAGCTAATGGAAAACTAACACAGGCTGGTCCAGGTCAACAGCTGTTTCCATTGTAACTGTGGCCTGTGAGACACAGGTGTATTTCATGGGCATTTGTGTAGACTGCCATCTGCTCGAGACGTGTTCTCTAATTTTCTTTAAATATAAAGATAGATACCAGGAATTGGAAGTGTAAGAGTATATTATGAACATCAACTTTGCTTCTTACAGGACTACACAGTTGGAAAGCCCTCTAATTTGATTTACACCATGAAGAGGTGAATCCAACTCAGTACCTCAAGCCTTCTCATTACTTTTCTATGGGAAAGATAGGAATATATGCTTTGTTTTGTCACTTTGATTGAAGATTTGTTATTTATATTCAAGGGCTGTCTGGAAAGGATCCAGCCACGCAATATGAAAAATAGAGGCATTTGTGGCTGGATTTTTTCTGAACAGCCCTCATTCTCTTATCATTTCACCACATTAAATCTCTCTGGAGTGACTACTACACCATGTATAGAAGGCTGGGCACTAAAAATCCAAACGCTTTATCATTTTCCCAGCCCAAACATGAAGATAATGTGGATAAAGCAACATATCCATTCCTAGGCTTGCCTTTTACTACACATCAGTGCCCCTTCCCTGTGAATTTCAGTAGTCTGCATCTATAGGATAGAAACGGCTGTGGGAATGAGAATTGGACTGGTCTGGCCCTAGAGGGGTAGTTGACAGCTCCACCTTGCTCTTTTTAGTTTACGAGGGTTCTTACTGACTACTGTCCCCACGTTGAGGCCTTTAGCTGAAATTGTAAGATAATAATTCCATTCAATGCCCTGTTATACTTATTTGCTTGTGTTATTTTTTTTTCTTCCCTCTCTCTCACTCAGAAATACCCAGCACACAATGGAATATTACTCAGCTATAAGAAAAGATTAAATACTGCCATTTACAACAAGATGAATGGACCGAGAGATCATCATGCTAAGCAAAATAAGCCAGACAGAAAAAAACAAAAACTGTATGACTTCACTCATATGTGAAATATAAAACTGAAAGCAACAAAGAAAAAACAAACAAATAAACAAAAACCCATGGACACAATCAATAGTTTAATGTTTATTTGGGGACGAGTGGGGAGGGGATGGGAGAAGGGGGAGGGGAACCTAAATATAAGGTGATGGAAAGAGAACTCACGTTGGGTGGTGAACTTATTATACAACAAGTTGACAATGCACTGTAGGATTGTACACCTGGAACCTATATAATTCTTATTAACAAATGTCACCCCAGTAAGTCTAACAAAAATAATAATAATAAAATTAAATTAAAAAAAAGAAAGAAATACCCAGCAGACACCATGTTGATTCCAGTCACTGGTTTATCCCTACAGCCTTTAATAGTGCCTGGTACATAACAGATTATGTGCCTAGTTTTACTACTGCCTAACATAGTCTGATCTTGTGCAAAGCACTTAATTTTTCTGGGCTTGAGTTTCCTTACTATTTACAAGATTACTTTTATACAATAAAGTATAAAAGATAACCAGTGCCTCCTATAATCACTTCCATATCACCAGGAAAATAGTGACAATCCTTAACCATTAGAATCCTCTTTTATTTAGTTTGAAGTTCATTACATAAATTTTTCTCGAGTACCTCCTATGTGCAAGGGCATTGTCGTCAAATATTGGCAATCTAGTACTGAACAAAAAGATAAAGCCATGTTACACTGACCTTATATTCTAATTGGAGAAGACAAAGCATAAGCAAATTAACAGATGAAAATATAATGGGTCAATCAGTGGAGGGAACTAAGACGGAAAATAAATCAATCTCAAGAGACAGAGTCACTTGAGGGTAGTGGTACCATACCGAAAAGAGGGGCATTGAGTGAAATACTCGTACACCTACTGAAGGCTGAGACTTTCAGCTCTCTTCCCTTATGTGGCTCTGGATTCTGGACAGTGGTATGCTTCAACATCAGAAAGGAGATGAACAGAGGCTCCTTCTCTGAAGAATATGATTGTCCCAAGAGAAAAGATCTAAATATATTAATGTAGATGTTTGTTAACAAAATGGCTCAGCTAGATCATGTTAGAGGGAAGCCCAGCCACACAGCTTCTAAAAGAGCATTTTGGTGTCCACTACTTAAACATGAACAGGCACCCAGGACTAACAAATATTTGAGGATAGCCTCTAATTGCAAGATTGGAAGACAAAGCCAACAAGTAAAAATAGTAAGAAAACAAAGACTTTATAAGCAGAAGAAAATTTCAAAACTTTCTTCAGAGAGAGAAAAAATAGATACTTAAATGTTTAAAAACAAATCTGGAAAATAAAACAATTCTAAGAAATAAAAACTATGCTATAAAAAGAAAATACTCAGTAAGAAGGTTGTGTGACAATCTTCCAGGAAATAAGTCAAATATAAATAGATAGAAAATTTAGTAAAGTAAATAAAGATATGAAAAATCAGAAATAGAAAAAATATGTAAAATACATAGGTAAAAGAAGAGAATGCACAAGTTTGTTATCCAATTAATAAGTCTAAAAAGAGAGAGAAAAGAATATCTGGGGGGAGGAATAAAATCATCAATTAAGTAATTCAAAGGAATTACTGAGAAATCATTGTGAGGTTTTAGAACCATGGCCACAAAATTATGAGCACTTTCAAAACGGGAGAAAACAAGATTCACATAACAGCAAGACTGGATTTGGGGTGGGGGTGGGGGGATGGAGCACTAATTTCTAACCACTGGGGAAAATTCTTTCTAGCTTGAAATTTCATACCCAGGCAATTAAATATAGTAGGATAACATTATGTTTAGACATGTGAGTTTTCAAAACTTCACTAGAAAACTTTCTCAGACAGGCATTTTATACAAGGGAGCAAATAAAAAAAGATTATGTAGGATCCAAGGCACAGGGGCTTGTTGAGAGAAGACACAAGAATCCCAGGGAGATGGTGCCATGCTCCCAGCTCTGCAGCTGGCTTAGGGGTCAGTCACTGTGGGCCGGAGTGGGCCGGAGGCTCCGAGAGGAAGACCTGAATGTTTTTGAGACTGAGACATGGCAGAGTGAGTTTGAGAATAATTACACAAATAAGCATTTCTTTTTAAGAAAAGATAATTAGTAACTCCAGGGAAAGACAGGAAATAATGGGATAGGACAGGAAAGGATAAGTAAAGAGTATTACATGGTCCAGCTGTAATATGTTTAATTATACTACGAAAACTGTCGGGCATTGATATAATCAAATTACATTGTATGTGGCTGAGGGGACCCCCGGCAAGAGAGGGTAAGAGCTCAATAGATCCTCACCGCCACAGTGGGGAGTCAATGTTTCGTGCTTCAACACAAAATCAAGAACATATATACACAGGTGTGTAAATGTACATACACACAAATATATATTTATATATAAGCATTTTATTCAAAGAAATAAACACACTATATTTCTTCAATTCGGAGACACATTTTTTTTTCACATTTCCATAATTAGACATGTATAACCCATGGTACATCCAGTGTAACCTGCAGCATTTCCTGTATCATAGACATTGTTGAGTTAAAAAAAAAAGAGATCATTATTAAAAGAATCAGATAAAGAAGTTCCAAGTGGCTACCTCTGGAAAGCAGTAAACTGAGGGAGCGTGGACTGCTGTTTTAGTAACAACTTTTTTGGGGGCAGGGGGGCGGAGTTCCCTGGCTGGGGATCGAACCCAGGCCGCGGCGCTGAGCATGCTGAAGCCTAGCCACTGCACCACCAGGGAGCCCCTAGTAACAACTTTCAAAAATTATTTGACTCTTTAACTTACGTCTATGTATACTTTATTTTTAAAAATAAATGTTAAAAAATGAAGGCCTGTTGGCTGCTTTGTGGACAAGTGTCTCTGAGAACACAGGATTGGGAGGAAAGAGATGAGTAGGGGCTTACCAAAAGGGACTCATGATGGTGTGGACTAGATTGAGAACAGCAGAGGTAGTGATAAGTGGTCAGATTCTGGATACACATTTAAAATAAAGCGGACCAGATTCACCAATGCATTGAATATAGAATGTGAGAGAAAGTTGAGAGTCAAATGTGACTCTGAAGGTTTTGGCCTGAGCTGCTAGAAGGATTAAGTTTCAATTTCCTGAGCTGAGGTAGGCGACAGGAAAAGCAGGTAAAGGGAAGAAGCAGCTCAGAAGTGCAATCGGGACGCATACATCTGAATGCCAATTAGACATCTAAGTGGAAGTGGACAGTAGGCAGATCACATACATACATCTGGAGCTCTGTTCTAGCTAGGCTGAAGATAAAATTTGGGGGCTTGTCTCTTTACTTCCCTACCTCCCCCTTTAAACAGTATGGTCATCTTTGGCTTGTTTTTATAGATGGTATTAAATGAAGTCTTAGTTTTTATTTAGGTACTTAAAGATAAGTCGTTAAGTTTTGTTTATTTTTAATCAATTGATATTTGCAAGTATTTGCTTCTCTTTGCAAATGCTGGCCACAGCCATGTAAGACTACATATCTGTCTAGAACTCCTTATGTAGATTTTTGGTAGAATTCATTCTATTCTAGGTATTGTGTTAAAGTGGGTATCATAATCCCCTTGGCAGAAACAGATCTTCCTACTGGGAGAAAAAGTTAAAACCAGATCTCTTATTGCACTAAACCATGGATGTCACATTTCTAATATAACACAGCTAAACGAGCCCTCTGAACCTCCTGATACACTGTTAGTCAATTGTATTATGCCTAATTTCTTAGGGCTCTCTCCACACACGCATACACTTACCCCAAGGCAGTTAAAGATAAATACATTCAAGTCAGGTGAAGCAACTCAGTGCTTACTTTCTTCAAAGCAACACTCAAGTTAAACCCCAGTTTTACCCTCTCTTCCCTTCTTTAAATGGAGATGTAATTGACATATAACATTGCATAAGTTTAAGGTATACAATGTGTTGATACAACATATTTATATATGATTATAGTCAAGAATACTTCCTAAGAGACTAAATATTTAAAAAAAGCATGATAATTATGTCATGTGAGAGAAGTTAGCTAATTCTATGGAGGTAATCATATTGCAATATACATAAATGTATTTTATCAGACTTTTTGATCCACATTATGCACGTCTCCCTGAAGAACACTCCAAGAGACACAAAGAAAATTCTTCCTTTCTAACCAAGGAAATATATATCAACCTGATAAATCTTAACCACCCTGGAGAAAGGCTCCTTGGGGACTTCTTTCTTGAGTTCTAACCAGTCTTTGGCCATCACATCTCATGGATGATGGGCAAACCTGATACACCCCTGAACTAAAGTGTTGGAATGGTCCTCTAAGAAGTGACTGGCAGAGTCAAGAACACCTGAAAAGGTGAACCTCAGATAAGGAGGCAGGAAAACAGCCGACGATTGTTTTGATCTCTGTGGCTAGAGGCATTTCTGTTAGTTCACTCTTCTTCGATCCTTTTTCAAAAAAAACCTAGAAAACTTTCCATTTCTTAGTACTTTCCATTATTTTCAAGTTTCAATTCCTCCACCTCCTTCTCTACCCCTAAGCACTTAAAACAAAATATTTTATCTTTTTTACAGCAGTATGTAGTCAAACATAAAAGAACAAGTGGGTTATTTTCACCAATTTCTAGTGACAATTTAAAGACTATTTTCTACCAGTTTTTTCTTGTTCCACCCACGCTAGCTGCCCCCCCCAATGAATCTTTCTTTTACAAATGACTCCAGATATATTATACAGGTGGGCAGTAGAAACATATACCATTTGTCAGTCAAGATAAGTTGACTACATTGTGATTGTGATAACAACTCCAAACCTCCATGACTTAAAACAACCAAGATCTCTTTCTTGCTCATAATCCATTTTCCTCACACGCCAGCTGAGGGCTCTGCTTCACTGCGCTTTGTCCTCACCCAGAGACCCTGCCTGAGGGAGCAGGCACCGACTCTCTCAGTTACCAGAGTTCTTTACCTTCCATCTGGAAGAGTCATGCGTGTCACCGCCATTACATTTCTTTAGCCAAAGCAAGTCATGTGACCAAACCTAACTGCAAAGGGCCAGAAGAGTATAATTTTTTGCAAGTGGGGCAATGAGTATTAGCAAACAGTTAGTCTATTATACCCACTCAACTACAGTTATAATGCATCTGATCTTATATCAAAATCCATAGGAACAAAGAAAACTTCTGTATATTTTGCCCAGATGTTGTTTAGAAAAACATCTAAATTCTGAGGTTCAAAGTCCCAAGTCATTGTCCCAACCTTACTCCGTATGTTTGGTTAACAACTAGTGGTGTCACATTTTGCAGATAAAGGTCCTCATCTCATTAAATGAAAGTGTTTCAGACCACTGAAAAACATATGACACGGTTACCCAGGTTCTTCACTCATAATGAAGGTGTGCAAATGTTACCTGGGGAAACCAAGAGCCAATTTTAGGCTGAAAAAAATCAGTCCCAATTGTGATTATGCAATTGTAATTATGTGATTTGTTTTCCATCTCTTCTCTCTAACGTTCTGGATGTTAGAAAATGTGCTTGCTTCCCCTTTTAACACAAATTCTACATGGCTCAGAAAGATATTTGGATGGATATAGGGAAGGATGAACTGGGAGTGGGAGCAGTGAAAAGCAAATCAGGTCAGGAATCATGATCTTTCCAGTACAATGTGACAAATCAGGAAATTTAGTCAGTTGCCAATCAAGTGTGGTTTTACTCCATCCTCATCTGTGATATTGTGATCTAAGAAATACATATATAGTCCTTTTCCCCAGTGACTGGCATACAGCTGCTAAAGCCCTAGGAATTTCTTAAGTACAATAGGAGTGTCTTTTACGATTCATAAGAAGCCCCTTTCAACACAACCTGCGTTTATGCTAATGAGGTCTGCAAGGATGGGGCTGGTTGTCAGAAGAATCAACCTTGTGATTAGAGGGTTGGAACTTTCATCCCCTCCCCTGACATCTAAGGAGGCGAGAGGGGCAGCAGGTTGAGTTAAGCACCGTGGGCCAATGATTTAATCAACCATGCCCAAGTCATGAAGCCTCCATAAAAATCCTAACCGAAAGGGCGTGGAGTTTCCGGGTTGGTGCACTCATGGAAGTGCTGAGAGGGCATGGAAGGTTCACACCCCTTCTCTCACACTTTGCCCTACGAATCTCTTCCATCTGTCCATTCCTGAGTTGTATCCTTTTACAATAAACTGGCCATCTAAGTAAGTAAATTGTTCTCCTTAAGTTCTGTGAGCTGTTTTAGCAAATTATGAAACCTGAAAAGGGTGGTCAGGACGACAGGTGACAACGTGACTTGTGATTGGCATCTGAGGTCGGTGGGAGGGGAGCAGTCTTGTGGGACTGAGCTCTTAACCTGTGCAGGCTGAGCTAACCCCAGGTAGTTTGTGTCAGAACTGAATTGTAGGACACCTAATGGGTGTTCAGAGTTAGAAAACTGCTTGGTGTGGGAAAACGCTGCGCATTTGCTGTGAGAAGTGCTGAAAGTGCCTGGAAGAGAAACAGAAGCGTTTTCTTTTACCATCTTTGTATTCCTGGTCATCTGTCATGATGTGTATCAGACTCATGATATTTCTCACCTAGACTACTTCACTAGCTTGCTACTTGCCTTTCGCCTCCAGTCTCTCCCATTCCACTTCAACTTGCGTGCAGTGGGGAGAGTTATCTTACTAAAGCCCAGTTCTGAAAGGGATTCACTAATGCTTTATTGCTTATAGAATAAAGTTCAGTTCCTAAACATAACTGGAAGCCAACCTACTTTGCAGACTTTATTTTCCAAAGTATGTTCTCAGATTTAATGAAGCATGCAATTGACCATGGCGAAGCTGTCTCAGGTGCAAACAAAGGTCTACCCTTCTGCATGAGTTTTTATGTCTCTCTGACCCAAGTGGTCTTTGAAAGACTCATAATAACAGTTACGCCTCCTGATAGAAAGGGGAGAAAAAATATCTGTAGCCAATTCTTGATGAAGAGTTATTATATAAGTTGCATTAAAAAAAAAAGTAGATCACTTAAAAATTACAGCAAAACATTCAATCACGTTACAATAAGGTCAAGGAAAGATAGAGGAGCTGATCATATTTAGTTACAATCAAGGCAGAAAGGTGAACTATATTAATGCCCAAACGTGAATATTTTAAGTATATTAAAAGTAATACCTCAGTTTAAACATAAACAACCAATAAAATTAAAGGCCAATTAAGATTTATTTTAAATCAATTTTGTAAATCATCCCAATTTCCTTGCCTTGAATAGGGACCAGTTTATACTGATGAATAGAGAAGAATGGTGGCTTTACTGTTTGTTTTTTTTTAAAGGATACCAGAAAAAAAATCATAGCAGAGTATTTTGGTTTGTTTGTGAGTGCTCTGTGTTTTCTCCTCCCTGACCTAATCCCTGCCCCAGTCCTTGCTCCCAAACTATTTCACTCTCCATAAACCTCAGCTCTATGATAAACAATTCTATGTTCTCAAACTTACCTTTCCTCTACTTTCTGCTCATAGCTAAACCTAACTTCCTCTGGGGACACCATTTCCTTCAAAGCCTTTCTAATAAAAGTTGTGTATTTCCTTATTTTCCATGTACCTCAGGGACAGAAGTGGGTCCATTTTCCAGACAAAGGTTTTTTTCACCCTCTGCAAACCCTGGATGTGCTGAGCGTCATGTAATCTAGTCCCAACCACTCTCTAGCCTTCTCTTCACCGCTGGCATCCACCCGCCTTCCGTACACTAGCTGAGTTTTCTTTCAGACACTGTACACCATCCTCAATGCTTACTTTCTCTGACCCCTAAGCTTTTATCAAATGACCTTAACTCCTCCTACTCAGAGAAAATAAACCCTCAGATTGGAACTACATAATCTCACCTCCCCACCAACAAATCCTTCATCTATCCCTTCTGTTTCAATATGGAGATTTTGTTTCCTGCTGTCAGAAGCAATTCCTCCAGCTCAGTTTAGCATTTTCTTTAGATTCTTTTTCTCAGAAGTCATTCTCTCTCTCTCTCTCTTCCCACTAGCATTTAGTCATGCATCTATCTCTCTTAACTTAAAAAAAATTAAAAGAAAAAACAATAAAACCCTCCTTAACCCCACAGCATTCCCACCCATCATCTTGCTTCCTTCCTTCTATTGGCAATTTTTTTTTTAAATTTGCCTTTATTTTCATCACTCCCACTCTTCCTTCTAAATGTGCCTCCTGGGCCCACGGTCCCGCTGATACTGCTCTTGCCAAGGTCATCGCTGTCTTCTACAATGCTATAGCCACTGAAGGCTTCTGAGTTCTCAGTTTACTTAGTGACTCAGCACCTGCCAATTCAATGGAATAATCCCTTTTTCTTAAAACACTGTCTGAGTATCCTCTCTTTTGCAACTCTTTTCCTGTCTCATTTGTTGGCAGTCTCTTCTCATTAACCACTGAGTATCGGGGTCTTGTATGGAGGGTTTTACCTGAAGTCCTCCTATGGCTTAACAGTAGATACTGTTGGTCTGTAATTCCCTTCAAATCCCCTTTACCATCTGTGGGCCTCTTCTCTGGTTGTGGTCTGCTTTTTTTCCTCAATGGCCTTCCAGAGGACTTTCCTTGGGGAATTGGCAATGGTCTTAACCCATTTCTGGGATGGTTCCTACAACCTTGGAGGGGAAAAGCTAGCTTTTCAATTAGACAAGGCGGAGATGTCAGAAGAGACTCAGCACAGTTCTGTGGAAAAGATGCAAAGGCCCAGAGATGTGGGCATGCTAGGATGGTTCTTGTACACAATACCTCAGAACCCACCCAACGATGAAGGAGGGAAAGAGGTAGGCCTGGTTCATAGGTGGATCAGATTGGCACATTGGTACAAAGGAAAAATAGACTGCTGCTGGTCTCCCACATACTGCAAAACACAGACACTGCTGTCCTGATAGACTGGAACAGCCTCTTGAAGGGACATCTAAGGTACCAGCTTGGAGACGAGATTCGGGTGCTGCTTGCAGGATGTAGCATGTACCTTATGCCAATGGTCATTGTGTGTTGCTGCCTCCAACAGGTAGAATGTATGAATCTGGGAGCCAAGAGATGCAAGTAGAAAAATGCACTCATTTCATTCCCAGTGACCCAGTTTTCTCTTGGGAAATCTGTGCTTCTGGGTAACGAGACTAAAAACAGGCTCTAATACCATCTCTCTGGTGACAAATGCCGAATCTATCATCTCACCCATAACTTTTTTTATAAGCTCCAAATGTGAATATATAACCACCTACCTGATATTCAAATTAGGTACATTGGAGGTATCTGAACCCTAATACGACCAAACTGTCCTCACCATTTCTCCCTTCCTACGATATATCATTACAAGTGAAGAGGACTGTCATCTACTCAGGAGCTCAAGACTAAAATCTGAAGTCTTCTCTAAACTCTCATTCCTTTCTCTACTATATTCAACCAAACATCAAGATTTGCCCATTCTATCTTCTAAATATTATTCCAATTTTCAAAGAGTATGGATATTATTACTTCTCTCTAATCCTACTGCTGTGATTCAAATTCATTTCTCAGTGGGATATTGCAATAGCCTACATGGAGGCAGACTCTAAGATGGTTCCCAATGACCCTGACCTTCTGGTACTCACACCATGTGTAATCCCCCTCTCCTTTCACTTCTAGTGAACAGAATATAGGAAAAATAATGGAACATCACTTCTGAGATGGTTACAAGAGGACTCTTGCTTTCATCTCACTCTCACTCTCTTGCTTCCTTGCTCTGAGGGAAGCCAGCTACCATTTGGGAGATGCCCTATGGAGAGACCCACGTTACAGGGAACTGAGGGAAGACTCCAGCAATGGCTCACAAGGAACTGCAGTCCTTGGGCCAGCAGTCCACGAGGAACTGAATCCTACCACATGCATGAGCGTGGAGGTGGCTCCTCCCTCAGTTGAGCTTCAGATGTGACAGCGGCCCTGGCTGACACCTTGATTGCTACTCTGTGAGGCCCTGAGCCAGTGGTAACCAGCTGAGCTGTGCATGTACTCCTGACCCACACAAACTATGAGATGGTGTTTGTTGTAAGACACTAGGTTTCAGAGAAATTGGTGACACAGTAGTAGATTGTGAATACAGCCTCCTCCCTGGTTTCCGCTTGTGCTTTCATGCTTCCCTTCTCCCATCCATCTCCTCAGAGAAGCCAACGCCTCATTCCAAAAGTGACAATACAATGGTGTCACTTCCCTATTTAAACCCCTAAAGTGCCTCCTGTTGCTGTTGGAATTCAGTCTGAAATGCTTACTCTGTCCTTCGAGGCTCCCATGATCGAGCCCCTGCCTACTTTTTTGCATCCCAGTTTACATCACTCTTCCCCTCACTCACCCTGACCCCACCCTGGCCTTCATCCAGGATTTTGGTGGAGGTGGTGGTTTGCAATGCCCCATGTCCCCTTCCGAGCTCATGCACATTGCCTCCACAGCCAGAAGGCCCATCCCCACGCTCTTCATTTGCTGATTGCTACCCTTCTTTTAGATCCCTCTCGGATGTCACCTCCCTCACTAGGTTCTACTGATTTCATCCCAGACTAAGTCATGTTCATCTGCTATGTCCCATAACACATCACACTAACATAACAAGGAACGTTTGTCATTATTTGTTCTGACTTTCCTGACAAACTGTAAACTCTCTGAGGGCAGAGAAGACAACGCCCTTGTAGACATATTTATGACCAATGCTACCACTGTGCCTGGCACAGAATCAGAACTTTATAAATAGTTCATGAAGATACAGGAAAAAATGAATAAAAATAAAAATTTTCATATTGCATTATAAGATATAACCAATTATTTCAAGTCACCTCAAAAATTAGGAAGGCCACCAAAAGGCATCAAGGCTTTCCATGCCAGATGTTTGAGACAGATTATTCATATGAAAGCCTTTTCAACCTATGACATGAAAGTAGTGTGAATTATACCAGATTTTAGACGTTCAAGTGCATGTATTTCTTCAAGTATTCCTTTTCTCAACAAATATTTATTGAATGTCTGCTCTGAGACAGAGAATTTTCTAAGCTCTAAACATCAAAGATAATAATGAAGTTTCTGGTCTGAGTAACTGAGTGGATGGTGATGCAATCAACCAAGATGGGAAGGACTAGGGCAGGGCAGGTTATGGCAAATGTAAACATACCTTCAGTAAGTTAAAGCATTATCAAAGCACACACTATTGATTAACAATTATTGTTGTTCCTTCTATTTGGGGACCAATATCAATATTTACCAAATGGTAAGAAAATTAGAATTGAAAATCCTGGAAACAATGCCACAAGAACAGCTATCTAGGTATGACTGGGTAGCTGAATGTCCTTGAGTAAATCCCTTCCTTTTGCTTGGTTTCACATTGCTTATTTATAAAATAAGATCTATGCATCATGTAAGATCTCTTCTGGCTTAAAAATATTATTGCTGTTTCAGTCTCAACTCCATAAATGCATGCACAGTCTTTTGAGTGCAGGAATCTAGATTCCATACGTGTATTCAATTTTCATGAGAGTTTGGAGGGTTTTGAAGAGAATGATTAAGTAATTGCAAATATCAAGTGTCCTTGAACCAGCAACTCCACTCCTACGTGCTTTCAACTGCAATGCTTAGCAAGTTAAAGGCCATATTTCTGAGTATCTCAGTAGCAAAATGAAATGGTTTCATCTGCTCATGGGTAGCATCCTTGTGCTGGTCCTATAAAGAATACAGTTGTTGTTTTGGAAGGAAATGTGGAAAAGAAAAAAAAGTCTATAATATATAAACATTATAATTTTGAAACTAAAGGATATTTTAGCTCACACCTCACCCCAAGAGAAATGAAAATGTATGCCCACAGAAAAAACTGCATGTAAATGTTTACAGTAGCTTTAATCATAATCACCCAAAACCCAAAACAATCCAAATGTTCTTCAACTTGTGAATAGAAAAAAATAGACCATGGTATATCCACATGATGGAATACTAGCCTGCAATTAAAACAACAAAATAAGAAATTATGGGTACATGCAACATGGATGAATCTCAAATGTGTTGTGCTAAGTGATATAATCTATTTACATACTGTTCTAGAAAAGGCAAAACCGGGGACAGTGAACAGGTCAGTGGTTGCTAAGGGTTGGGATGGGAATACAGGTGGACCATAAAGTACAGCAAAAAGAAACATTCTGGGGTGATAAAATTCACCCCACTGTGGGGGTTTTACACAACTGTATTCATTCATCCAAGCTCAGAGCTGTTCACTAAACAGAGTGAATTTTTTACCATATGTATTTTTTTTTTATTATGGGAAAAATAGAGTGTATCTCAAGAGATATCACACACTTGGCACCGAGTTAGGAATGGCAAATGAAAGGGCAGATCAGAGACAGAGCAATGGTCATGAAACCCAATGCTAAGTGAGAAACCCCAACTAAGCCCAGAATGAACATACAATCTCACCATCCCAATTGCCCCTTTTCCTGGCAAATTGGCATCCATAGGGCAGTCCAGGATATCGCCCAACCCATTTATTAAGCAAGCATTGATTAAGAACTCTATGGGTTAAAACCTCTCCTGGGGAAAGGAAAATTTATGTATTATAAATGAGCTGGTCACTAAATCTTGCTGAAACCACGGAAGCCAGTGAGATGGGAAGATTCTCTGTTAGATAAAATTTTCCAAGGCAAGAGCAGATTGATTATATCTAATAGGGAGATGTCAAAATTCTAAACTGGAAAGAAAGTGATGTGCAAAATACAAATGTTATTTCATTTCCCCTATCTACCCTGATCCAGGGAAGCACAAGCCCACAGCAGACCCGCAGAAAAGCAAGCTGTCAACAGAATCATCTGTGTTGAAATGCTGACCTCTTGTGTCTGTAAGACATTATGTCATGTGATTCTGCACTTAACACTTGATCTAGGTTTTCAACTGTTTGTGTAACTGATAATGAAAAAAAATACAAATAAATTTCAAATAGAATTCAGCATAGGACTGTGCTTGGCACAAAAAAATGTGTGTTGGTTCTGCCTCCACTCACCTCAGCCCATCTGCCATCCTCTTTCCAACTATCAGTCCCTTGTTTCATTTCTCCCAGGAGGAATGCAATCATCAGAAGCAAATTAAGCCAGCATATCCCCACAGACCCAAACAAAAACAAAAGAAAATGAAGAGCATGCTTCATTTCTCATTTGGCCATAGTCCAATTGTTAGAATATCTACTCTGCCCCACTATTTGGGCAGAGATTCTCACTCGTTCTGATCTGAATTCTTTTTGTGGCCCATAAACCCCTGCTTGCTTTCATGGTTAATACATGATTTGCTTCTCAGACCATTTGAATGCTATCTTGTTTGCCTTGGAGGAGCAATGAAATTAATATTCAAAAAAGGTAACTCTTAGTTCATGAAGAAAAGAATTCAAATTTTTAAATGTTATATTTGCTCATCCAGTCATCAACACATTAGAATATGTACTGAGTATATGCCAGGCTGCATAAGAAAAACTCTCTCTTCCTTCCCCATTCCAACGACCCTACCCTCCCTCGTAGCCGCCTCCCAACAGAAACTGTCCATGTGAATCGTCTTTATTGCTGTAGGATTTGTTGTATGCTTCTTTAGTATTGTTCCTTGGCCAGTCTCCCAATTTACCTACTAATAAAATGTGGACCTGCCTTAAAGTTACCAGCCTGGTAAAAGCAGGGCTATTAGTTCCATCAAGGCCACAAGGGAAAATGTAAAATGATATCCAAAGAGGAATTTCGGTCCAGGTCCTTTAGTCATCAATTCATTTGCATACACATGTATTGATTATTGGCTTATCTCGGTGCTGGGATAAATGTTTGATCAAATCTAAAGCATCACCATTTGCACATCACACGACTGTTTTCTGGACCACAAAGAAAAGTAATTCTAATTAAACTTGCTGCAATGCCTGAAATGATAGCCCTATGACTTTAAAATTTATTTCATATATTCTCAGAAATCTGGCAATTTCTTCTGCGTTTCACTGCAATGCTTATCAAGTTATAGGCCACATTTTTGTGTGTATCTTGGAAAATGAAACTCTGCTTTGTCTATTTATGGGTAGCCTCCTTGTGAGGTTCAGTAAAGCATATATGATTGTTGCTTTAAAAGGAAATGTGGAAAAGAAAAAAAGCCTGTTAATTATTAACATCTTAATTTTAAAACTAAAAGATATTTGTATTTTAACTCTTTCACTTCCAAAAACATAGAAAGAACCCAATTTCAGACTATAAGACAGAACTTCAAATTGAAGGTATTTAGCTTCATTTTTTAAAAAAAAATCAATAAACTGTCAGTTTTTATTTTGCTGTGGACGGTTAAAGAATTTATTTTGGCCAGGTGCCAGGACTGGGAGGGCCATTTGGGAAACTACAATCTAAACCTGAGGTCTTCACATTTTTTTTTTCGCTTGTGTATCTCCTAAGGGAATTTTTAAAATCTATGTATGCTTTATTTTTAAGGTGAGATGAACATTTTCACCATCATTTAAATAATTGCAAAAGATGTATGGGTATATTGTAAATACTGCCACTTTAAAATAAAGCAGTTATATATCATAGCTCTTTTTTAAAATAGAGAATTGTAATCATTTTTCTAGTGACAAACTATTTGCTTCAATACCAAGTGTAAGGCCACTGGCCCAGTCCCACGCATTTCCTCATACACAGTAGCTTTGTGTTTCAATGCTAATCACAGTACCACAATTTTAAAGACATTTGAAATGGCAATGAAACCTACTGATGCAATACCAAAAATGCACAGAACTCATGAAGGGTGATAACTTGAACAAATACAACCAGGTTCCTGTAGATTTGGGCTTTTGCAATGTGACCAACAATGACTGTGGATCAAATGCCAATTGCAATGATGTGAAAATGTAGGAAAATGTGCACCTTAGAATTTAGGAAATATGGATGGTTTGGTGACCTCAGTGAGAGAGAGACTAGTGGGTAGCTATGAAGATAAAGCTCATCTACGAGAGAGAGAGAGAGAGAGAGAGAGAGAGAGAGAGAGAGAGAAAGAGAGAGAGAGAATCCACTTCAGTGTTATTCATGAGACTAACTGTCCTTCCGTTTTAGAATTAGGATCTTTCCCTTAAAGAGTCTCCCCACATACCTCAAATACGGGCCTGGCTTAAAGGTAGGCGGGAGCAGACACCAGGCAGCAGACGCCAGGCTGCAGTGGGTCTCCTCTGCCCAGCGCTTCCCAAGTCTGATTCCCAGAGCAGCAGCCTCAGCCTCGCCAGGGCACTTGGTGGCAAGGCAGAGTCTCAGCCCCCACCCAGACCAGATGAATCAGAATGTGTGCGGGTGGGCCCAGCAGCAGTGTTTTAACAAGCCCTCCAGGTGATCTCCATGCCTTAAAACCAGTACCCATGGGAACTAAGAACCAATGAGAAAAGGGAAAATTAGGTCATTCTGTTTATTTCCTTTCTGTTATCCCATTTGTTTGTAGTCTTATTTACATGTCCAGTCTCTTCTCAGTTGCCCTTAGAGGAAGTACAGAAGCCTGTATGCATGCTTGAGCCGGAATGTCCAGAAGGCCACACCTTGAGGCCTTCGTGGTGA